>JAVIAB010000001.1:19192913-19337913 GCA_032433765.1 Megaustenia siamemsis
ATCGATTATTCAAGCGCAATTAGGTGCATTTTTTTTAAAAAGCCATTCGCGTTTGGAAATCCCGTCTGAGGCAATTGCCAAGAATAGTTGGTTTTGCAACTGCTTGAACTGTATTGATTGAAATGCTAATTTGTATGATCAAATAGGAGGAATAATGTTGACGTGTCTGGTTAGTTAGTTTGAGATAGACAGACAGACGTGAGGACAGATTGAATGACAGACTGACATACTTATAGACAGACATACTTATAGACAGTCAGACAGACAGACAGACAGATATATAGATAGATAGATAGATAGATAGATAGATAGATAGATAGATAGATAGATAGATAGATAGATAGATAGATAGATAGATAGATAGATAGATAGAATGATTGATCTGAAACAATTGATAGTTGTGTACGAGCAATTAAACATTGAGAAGCAAAATTAGACAAATAACGAGCTAATAATGAAGAACGAGCAATTAACATTTGAGAAGCAACATTAGACAAATAACGAGCTAACAATGAAGGACAATCAATTAATAACGGAGAGAGAGAGAGAGAGAGAGAGAGAGACAGAGAGAGAGAAAGAGCAATTAATATATTAATAATGGGAAAGGGGCTATTTATAGTTGAGAAGAAGTAATTAATCATGGATTAAAAAGTAATCGTAGGTGGATACATAGCAGGTAATAATAGTTGGATCGGACCAATTAGCTGTGGATACGAATATTTTGCTGCGTTTTTTCGTTATCTGTTGTACTCTAAGTCAGCGACTGTTTTACGCCATTAATTTCATTTTTATCAACCAGTTAGTCAAACCAGCAACAAATTAGCAATCGATTCTCTGAGGCAGTAACAACTTAGCTGAATGCCAGTAACAACCTAACTGAATGCCAGTAACAACCTAGCTGAATGCCAGTGAAACCTAGACGAATGCAAATAACAAGCTAGTTGAATGCCAGTAACAACCTAACTGAATGCCAATAACAACCTAACTGAATACCAGTAACAACCTAATTGAATGCCAGTAACAACCTAACTGAATGTCAGTAACAACCTAACTGAATGCCAGTAACATCCTAGCTGAATGTCAGTAACAACCTAATTGAATGCCAGTAACAACCTAATTGAATGCCAGTAACAACCTAACTGAATGTCAGTAACTACCTAGCTGAAATCCAGTAACAACCTAATTGAATGCCACCGATGACAGTTATTTAACTGTTTCTGCCTTTGAGATACTCGATACCCGTGTTACCAACATATTTTTACAACTAATTCAGCAACACCAGAGTCACTCTATCTTTAGAACATTTAACAGGTGTTAGATTATCCCTTTATGGCGGCGATTTTCACACCACGTCATTCCCTACATAAGCTGCTGTTGCGTCTCAATAAACAAGGTCCTACATTTATCACGTGCTATTTCGTAATGTTGCTGAACAGTAAAATACAGTAGGAGAGTGGTACAACTGTCAAAGAGACACAGAAGAAGCAGTAACAATCATTTCCCTGTTTCAACCAAATCGCACAATTATGACGTTAAACTAATTAATATGCCAAAACTGTCACGCAATGCTAACCAAGACGCTGTAGTTGTCACGTTTCAATAATCAAAGTTTTAAAGTTGTAACGATACATCATTGTAAAAGTTTCTAAAACAGGCAAACCACATAACAGGAGAACGAGCGAAACGGTTGTCAAACGACCTTGAACAAACCGTAAAATTATTACAGCATATCAGAAAATAGTTACAATTGTTACATCATGCTAAAAAAAAGGTAGAAAGAAGAGTTAAACTAGTTGCTAAAACTGTTACATGAAGCTAAACACGCAGCTAACATTTCTACAAAACAGAAAACAAGGACTATCCTTTTGTTTTAAAGGTAAGTTTTTAGATGATCATAAACAAAGATTATATTTAAAACCTACAAGTGAATACCAAAGTTAAAGGAATAAACCTGGAGACAGTTCAGAGCTACAGCTACGTTGGACATACTATAACCAGTGATGGAAACTGTAAAATTGAAATAAACAAAGCAATAGAAATGGCAAAAAGAAGCAATTTTAATGCCATGAAAAATATACTAACATCAAAACAAAGAACACCAGGGCTAAAATTAAGAACAGCAAAATGTTATACCTTATCAACATGCATGTATGGTGCAGAAACATGGGCATTAGACAAAAAAACAGAACAGAAAACTGAAGCCTTTGAAATATGGATATATAGAAGAATAGGTTGAATTGGATGGAAAGAAAGAAAACAAAAGATGAAGTCATAAAAAACAACTAAAAATTAAAATAGAATTACTGAATACAATACAAACAAGACAAATGCGACTTTTGGGGCATGTTAAACGACACAGCAGCCTACTAAGAGTAGCCTTGGAAAGTAAAATACAAGATAAAAGAGACAGAGACACGCCAAGACTATCATGGACAAGCAACATCAAAAGATGGACAAGTCAATCTATGACAACCTGCACTATCAAAGCAAGAGATAGAGCGGAATAGCATTCCATGGTAGCCAACCCTCAATACGGAGACGGCACTCGATGATGATGATGTTCGAATAAGCAATAGTTAGGGCCATATTTAAAAGATGAACATCGGTAATTATTATCATTTCATTTATTTAATAAAACAAAGGTCACCACAACTTTAATACGGAAATAAATGTTAATGTTTAAATTAGTGAACTGGTTCTGACTTCTTCAGTGTGTGAAATAACAACTCAGACCTTGTGGCGACTGCACTAGACAAGAACATTTATTCTCTCTCTCTCTCTCTCTCTCTCTCACGCACACATACAACAGACTCGATTAACAGAAGTGAATTATCCGAGAAAATCGCCAAAAAATTAAAAATTACCGCACAAGAAATTCCTCCATTTTAAAATAAATATATTAAAGTGGAACTAATCTACGAACTCTTCTTGGATACTTAGAATACCAAGAAGACAGTCGATGCGCGTACAAAAATAACCATGAGAAATCAACACAGCAACATTCCGCAAAAGGTTATTGAAAAGACAAAGCAAAAGAGTTGACTCCCTTATTTCAAGCGGTAATAAATGACGTCATCGCTAACTGTTTAATAAATACTGTACCTACTCTTTCAGTTTCCTTTATACAATTGTTTTACCGGGATTGTTGTTATCCGAAATTAACAATTTCCCATTCATTCACTGTATAATATATAATATTGACTTCAACATCACATCGGCTGAAAACACTTGAATCCCATTGTAGGTGTGAATTTTGTGCTGTATTCTTTTCAGCTGAAATGGTGCGATACACTCAGTGGATAATGAAAAGCAGATAAAATGATCAGTATATTTTGTATAAGTGAAAGCACCAATAGAAATAGATGAATTTGTCTAGTTCGTTTGTTGAAAGAAAACAACTTAGATGAATGGGGAATGAATGTTCATTCTGGAAATTACTGGACCAGAAGGCGGCATTCTTAACATTCTTCTATGAAGCCACATGTATGTGACCTTCGATGATTTTCTTGTCTGCTGTCGTATGGTCCATGATTCACATCCATACCTCAAGACTAGGTAACATAATAAGGAAGAACTATTTTTTTTTTACATTTCCATTGACAAATGTGGACTGCATACCTGTCTCTGGACTGCATACCTGTCTCTAGTATTACTTTAATAGTGTGGGGGTCGGAAAAAAAAAATTGCAGTAAATGAGATGAAAGCAGTGGACAACGCATAGCTGGCTGTGGTCGTTAGAATCACCGAATCAGAGCTGACCAAGACTATACTTCAACTACAACTGAGGCTCATGGAAAGAGACCATTCATTGTTTCCAAGCAATTAAGTATCGAAGAAGGAAGGATAAAATCGAGAGCTAAGAAAATTATGCGCTGAAGTTGGATGGGTCTAGTCGAAAGGCGTAAGTATCACGGAATACAGCGAAGGACACGACGCAAATTACGCTTATCTAACGCCTATTTTCGCGGGGGACGGATATGAACAACAGTAGCCAAAAGCGAACACCAACAAAAACCATCGTATGGCTGATGTAACGAGCCAATGATGTTTCTCATCCTCAACTTAATCACATACACAAATATGTTATATCTCTTATGTCATCAGTGTCAGTACCCCGCTATCTCGTGACGCCACCATGCTTTGTGATGTCACCACATCAAAACTTAGTAATAACGAGAGACAGAAAATGTTCATCATAAACAGCTCGATGATTAGTCGAGAGTCACTCACTCTAGTCTCGTGAACGGCGCTAACGCAAACTACATAAACATACGAACGTATATCGGTGTATCTAGTGCTTTGTATTTTACTACAATCATCATTACCATCATGTGCCATACCGCTTGGCGTAGGCGATCACGTCCAACAATTCTCTGTGTCTACAGTGCGTCGTATCAATTCGGTTGTTGACTGTTTTATGTGCTATGGCACCAATATATCAAGTATATACTCTCTTTGCGTTCACGATCTCTCTCTATCCCTACATTTTGCCAGTTGTAACCAAGTATTCCAACTTTCCTTTTCTCATGATGTGCTCAAAAAATGTCGATTGTTTTTTTTTTTTCTGTTGTTTTTTAGGAGCTCCCTTTTTGTGTTGGTCCGGTCTTTCTGGCTATCTAGGAAACTCTTAACATTTTTCTGAGAAATCCAATCGTGTGGGCTCTAATCGTCTTTTCATTTGTTTGTCTACTGTCCATGATTCGCTTCCATAGGTCAGAATTTGCTCTATATAGCACTACATAGCTAATTATATATAGCTTCTACTTTGAAATGTATCCATGACGTTCGATCAGTGCCACTACACGTCTTCTTTCCTTCCTCATTTGCCTTTCAGCTTCGAGTGGAGATATAATTTGCGGTCTTTCGCTCTTCTGTTGGTCTCTCCTGCTGTTATGTTTCCTAGTGTTTCTAATGTTCCATTAGTCCATCCTTTCCGAGGACAGCCACTACACTAACAAAATTAAGACTAAGAATGTACTCAGAGACATCAGCCATAACTTTATATAAAGTTATACAATAACACACACACACACACACACACACACGCACGCACACACACACACTATAATACAGTACGTAAATAAATGCCAGAATGACAGAGAATGGGCACTAATCAGAAATGTATTACCTAGGCAGACCTACACCCAAAGTGACACATTACGGAGTAAATGGCCGCAAGAGCGTGATGTTGCAAGAGCGAATACGGTAACTGCAGAAGTGTGATTAAAGCGAGTTAAGGAATATCAAAATCTTTCGCAGTAACATCTGGAGTGAGTCAAGGGTGTGTGTTGTCACCACTCTTGTTTATCACATACATCGACAAAAAATGCAAGGATGCCAAATCACAGTGTGAAGATATCAATGTACTACTTTTTGTTGACGACCAAGCCCTAATAGCTTTCGAAACAACAGAACTTCAGTAACATCTGCTGTTTTTGAAAAAAAGAATGTCAAATTAATAACATGCAAATAAGCACTTTATCTATCTTTGAAGTCACATTGATTGAGAAGGGGATACAAGCAAAGAAATTAGAATCAGAATAGCTAAAGCAGCAATGTCTTTCAGAAGCTTTGAAAAGTTGTGGAAATCAAAACTCATCAGCACAAATACAAAACTTAGACTATTCAAATCAAAAGTACTATCAACCCTTACGTATGCGTGTGAAAGCTGAAAAACAACAAGAGATATAGAAACAAAGTTGAACGCATTTCAAAATAAATGTCTAAGGAAAATACTTGGTATAGCGTGTAACGAATTCAAAACAAACGAGGAAATTAGAGAAATCGCCAATCAACTACTAATATCTTCAGTAATAAAGAAAAGACGTTGGTCATATGTTGGACATGTGATGAGAAGAGATAACAACCGAATAGCAAAGCAAGCCCTCATGTGGGAAACAACAGGTAAGAGAAAAAGAGGAAGACCCAGAGAGACACTGAGAAGAACATTGATGAGAGAGGCAAGAGCAGCAGGAATCGGCTCCCTCAATGAGATAGAGCTGCTTGCACATAACAGAGACAATGCGAGATTTGATAAAACATCTTTAAAAGAATTGAAAACTGCTAGAACAAAAACTCAGATAAGAGAAGGGGTATCTTGGTTTACACCCTATGGGCCGGCTACGGCTCGAAAGGTCAATAGAAAGATAGAAATAAGCACTGAAAAAAATAAAAATTATATCAATAGGAAGACAAACAAAGACATTAAACATAGCTATTGAACACCAAGTTATAAAACAAGCAACAAACTTTAAATATTTGTAAATAACATTCTTTGAAGTTGGTAACTCAATAAAGAAAAAGGTATACGATGCAACAGGGCAAATCAAATATTGGGACGGCTTTCCCCTATATTTCAACAGGAAGCAATATATATTACCACCAAGATAATCTGACACAGAGTAGATTCATTCCAACATTATGCCACAATGCCAAACATTGTCACTTACGACTTAGCAAAAAAAAAAAAAAAAAAAAAAAAAAAAGAAAGAAAGCTTGTTACCACAGAGATGAAATGGCTAATAAAACCGCTAGGAGTAACCAGAAAAAGCAGAGTCAGAAATGATATTATAAGAGACAGAGTAGGCAATAACCAATCCTAAGTTACACACAGAAACAACAAATAAACTGGTTTTCCCATCTAGAAAGAAGGTTTTCTTACCACACAATGAATATATTAAAAGACGAAAGGGGAGAAGAGCAAAAGGCAGACCCAGAGTAAGATGAACATATCGAAAGGTTTCAAGAGGATGTGAAGAAGAATAAAGAAAGACATATTCCTTGTAATGAGTTTTATTAAGATTGTATTACGATCTTATTGACGTTTTATCTAGCATGCAAAACATGGCATAAACACGAACATTCGAAACCTGACTGTTCGAGTCAGCTTCATAAGAGTTGCTTCGTCCCCATTTAATGTGTTCTGTCAGGTTTCGTCGTCCAGTCCAGTCCGTCTCAATAAATCAAAAGGGCTAACTAAGGTTCGCTGGGTAACCTTCCATTCCACCTAACATGCAGGTCATTATCACGCCTACAGATGCATATAGCTAGACAAAGGGACCAGTATAAACACACACTCGTGTGATGAATCATCAAAAGCCTGCAGGTTTTTATTTCGTTGGCTCCATTGTCAAGACAGTCAGGCCGACTAGTTGTCTGACATGACATAATCGTTATAGACTTATCAGACCTATGATAACCAAACGCCCCCAGGCATGTAATATTATTACTTCTCGTCAGGCGACAAATATTTTATCATCATCATGTGCCATACCGGTTGGCGTAGGCGATCATGTCCTTCCAATAATCTTCTTACTATATTGCATTGTATCAGTTCTGTTGTTGACTGTTTTCCATGCCATGACACCAAGCTATCCAGTATTTTCTCTCTTTGTCGTCCGCGATCTCTCTTTCCTTTTATTTTGCCAGTTGTAACCAAGTATTCCAACTTTCCTCTTCTCATGATGTGCCCGAAAAATGTTGATTGTTTCTTTCTGATGTTTTTTAGGAGCTCCATTTTGGTGTTGGCCTCTTTGAGAACTTCCTCATTGGTCTTTTTAACTGTCCAGGGAACTTTCAACATTCTTCTGAGAATCCCACCTCTGTGGCCTCTAATCGTCTTTTCATTTGTATGTCTACTGTCTATGATTCGCTTCCATAGGTCAGAATTGGTTCTATATAACACCATGAACTATCTTTCTGATTTCTAAAATTCTTAAAAGAACATCCATTAATTGCACAAGCAGATTATCTGTTCCTTATAATTTATATAATAAAATCATATTAAGTTCAGTTAAAATCCCGGTGGCATATACCCACACATCGATGCCTCTTCATTTCTGCACGGCTGATCAACGTGAACGTAGCAATTCGACTGACCGAGCTCCTCCTGGGCTACCCCAACGATTACTCCTGCTCCAGCCAGTTCTTAAAGTGACCTGGATGTAGTTGTACGCAAGCTGCGAAATCAACGCCTTACAGGGCAACAATTCTGATTTCAACACGACATTTTTAGGCACCAGTTGTCTACCCTGCTCGGTTCAGTGACCTGAATGGTTATTTTTGTTCCCCAAAGATGTGATACAATTTAGTTGAGTAAGGTTAAAGTAGATGTTATAAGACGCATGGAAAGGGGAATTAACCCTGAAGATTTAAGTCATTGGATTAGTTATCAGTGGTCAGTTGAAAGTCATATCATAAAAATTGTGTGTCAGTTTTGGTACACCGTTCCTGTGGTAAAGCAAGCCACATAGCTAGCAATCGATGAATCCTGACCAGTTTTAGTACACTGCTTGTGTGGCAAAGCAAGACAGTCAGCTATCAATAGATGGGTCTTGATCAATTTTTGTACTCCACTCCTGAGGCTAACTAGTCGTCAACCGATTAGTTTTGATGCGCTGTCCGGTATCAAATAGGTCACCCTAGTATATAGAGCACAGCATAAACAGAGAAACACACAGGCAGCATACATAAACTTTTGAAGCTCCTGCCTAACGGGAAAACGATGGTGTAGAGGAACACACAATGATCTGTGTTAAGATGCCTAAACGAGTCTATCTTTACAAGACTAACGAAGCGGAATAACTTTCTGTATGAAACTTTTCAATATCCCGGCTTCTGAAAGAGCGTTTGCCACTTAAAAGCACCAGATTCATATTTGATCAAAACGTAAACAACCCACATCATCATTGTGTGCCGTCCAGGCTTCCAGAGCTGAAACATGATATTAACAAATCTCTGCCTGAGCAAAATTATTACAATATACTGATCAAAAAATGTAAAATAAAACAACCGATTAACCGACGTGCAACAAAAGGTAAACGCACGGAGTTTATAGCAAGCTGATGATAGAGGTAAATTTTTAAAAAATGTCTGACAACATAACATGTTCCATGTTTCAGGTAGGAAGAAGAACGCTCTCATCATTCTCAAGCAGTCACATGGGTCTTTCAATGTTATCTCTCATAGGAGACAAATAATAACAATAAATGAATATTATTATAGAGGGAAACTTCCGAGGCGAGAATCAGCGAATCAATTCAAAGAAAGAGGTATGTTTACAGCACTTGGAAAAAAATGACAAATAATCAACAGAAAAAAAACCAAAGAATAATATACGGTTCGAAGCAAGATCGAACCCCACTCCTTGGCACAGCGCCTTGCCACGAAAAGCCAACGGTAGAGAACGCTGCCAACTCGGCAAACTAAAAACAAGCAGTTCCATGGGTTTTACCAATGTTAACTCTCATAGTTCGAGCTCCATCGGTTGCAGGGCTGACGATTTATTTCGGACGCTAACTCTTTGTTGCAGCAAACACACAACAGCTTTTAAATCATTAAGTTAAAGTCCGTTATGGGCGGACGTAGCTTTTATATCTCCACCACCAACCTTCCCATACGAAAAACGACTTACTCCGTAACACTGTGTTATTCGGTCAAAGGTCGTGGGTCAGTCTTATCAGGATTAGTTTGACATTCTAAGAGCGAATACCTAGACACCATTGATATATATCCCCCATATATATATATATATATATATATATATATATATATATATATATATATATATATATATATAACATGGATGTGAACCATGGACAATAGGGCAACAGACAAGAAAATCACTGAAGGCTGGAGAAATGTGGTTTTACAGAAGAATGTTGAGAATACCATGGACAGCTAAGAAGAGTAGTGAAAACGTTCTGCAAGAGGTCAAAGCAAAAAGAGAGCTAATTTCCAATATTAGGAAGAAACAATCATCATTTTTTGGGTCATGCAATGATAAAGGGAACAGCTGGAATATATTGTGACAACTGGGAAAATTGAGGGACGAAGAGATAGAGGGAAGCAAAGAGAAAAGATACCAGGCAGCTGAAGAAAATGGCTTGGCAGAAGGTCAACAACAGAAATGATAAATAACTGTAGAGATCGAAAGTTGTAGAGAGACATGTTCACCTACGCCAGCAGGCTTGGTACTTGATGATGATTATTCATGTTGCGTGGTTAGTTGGTCTAGATACATAGTCCATTAAAAATGTAGGTTTGTTATCATTTATTTGGTTAGCACTTGTATTATAAGCACAGCTATTTTTGAACCTCTGCATACATATTTTAGATAAGAATGAATGTAGAAAGTAAAATAAATTTTCAGTTTTCCTTTACAAATAACCCTGTAAGATTTACAAGTCAATTTTCACAAAAAAATCATTACAAATTAAGGTAAACCCGTAAACAATATAGGGAATAATAGAACAAAGAAGTATGTGTTAGCACTCGGAAAAATTGACAGACAAACAACAATAGAAAAAAACGAAGAACAATATATGGTCCGAAGTGGGATCGAACCCGTACTCAGTGGCACCGCGCCTTGCCACGAGAAGCCGAACGCTTGGCACACTACCACGCAGCCAACTAAAAATTGGCTATTGCAGTAGTGTCTTACACGATGACGTTCTCAATGACTATAGCATAGGGTAACGATCACAGACCGGAAATAAATTGTATATTTGTACTTTCCTATTAATGCAAGTATCTCCCAGTAGGGCTGAATACTTGTGTTGTAGACAAACATTTATTGGACGAAACAGCACGAATAGTAGTTCCCAGTGTTTATATACTGGGTACAAATAATAATACATAAATATTATTATATGGGGAACTTCCGAGTATATTTATATTTTATGTATTATTATTTGTACCCAAACAATATAGGGTAGCATGATATATTTTTTAACTGTTTCCACTTAATTTAATGTTAAATTGCTAAATATCATGTTTATTAAAAATTATATTTCATGTCTATAATTAAGGGATAAATAGATATATGTGCAATATTACTTTTTTTAGTAGTCACATCTCCAGGGTTCACAAAGCTTCAGAAAACTAATACCAGATGTTTTCTCTGGGAAAGTAGGTCACAATGATAGGTGTGGACAACACTGCAAGTAAATGTGCCACTGACCTTTGAAAATATGGAGAAAAAAAATCTCTACCTGCTACTTGAATGACAATATTTTTTGGCTGGTACTAGTTAATAAATCAACATTTTTCGGGCACATCATGGGAGGAGGAGTGGTTGGTTACAGCTGGCAAAATGAAAGGAAAGAGAGATTGCAAATGACAAAGAAAGAAAATACTGGATAGTTTAGTATCATGGCATGGAAGACTGTCAGCAACAGAACTGATACGATGCACTGTGGATAGAAGATTGCGGAAGGACATGATCGCCTACGCCAACCGGTATGGCACATGATGATGATGAGTGGTTGATATCTCATTAGAATGATAACCCTGTCGGTACAACATTTTTTCACTGGAATAAAATGTATGCAGATGCCAATTTGTCATTTAATAAATCCAACAACAGTAACCATCTTATCTTGTTAAAACTGTTTTTCCTTTCACATAAATATATGTTTCTTATATTTTTAAAAAATATTTTAATATAACGGCTATTTAAAGATTTGCGAACCGCGATAGCTCAGTGGTTAGCGAACTGGACTACAAAGGGCAAGGGGTAGAGTTCGATCCCAACCGACGGCTTCTTGGTTCACCCTGCCTTAAATGAGTACCGGATTTTTTTTCTGGGAAAGTAAATCAGCTCGGGTGTAATACCGACCACATTACCCCAAAAAGCATGTGCTGAAGGTCTGTAAAATTGATAGCCACTAACACCATATTCCCTATCCGTCACTTGGCGTGACGGGGGCTCTTAACTTTTTACCTTTTTTATTTAAAGATTTGCATGCTCTTAAATCTCACCCACTGAATTAGATTCTATGAAAAAATATTTAATGCGAAATAACAAACAAAATGAGAATAAGACTAGGAGTAACATCAGTTCTGAGCAACAAATATAGACAACAAATCTAACGATTTGGACATGTAACATGATTACTAGTGATGAGCTTTCTCATCATCAGCATTTAGCCTGTCCTTGATGGAACTTTATTCCCTTGCCAGCTACTTTGATGTTTTCTGTTTAGCAGTAATATCCAACTTCAGCAACAATCAATTTCAGCTTATCTGTGATATCTTGCACCCACCATCTCAGTCTTCCTCTTCCTCTTTTGCCGGAATAATGTCCAGTTTCAGCAACAATCAATTTCAGCTTATCTGTGATATCTTGCACCGCTTCTTCTTGGTTGTCTCCTTGCTCTTTTGCATCGAATAATGCCCTCCATGATTATTTTCTCTAGGATATTATGCCATTTAACATAACCAAAATATTTTATATTCCTTATTGTCATGTTTCTTTATGAACTAGTTTTCTGTAATTTTAAGTTCTTGTAAAACTTCCATGTTCGTTCTTTTCTCCATCCATGTTATTCTGAGACTTCCGTTGTAAAGATGGTGGATCTAGGTCACGTTCTCTCGATCGCTGCAGAAAGTGCATTCGGGATCTGATTAATTTTGGTTTTCCATTGCATTTGTTTGCATTAAAGTAAAAATGATGATCTACTTATTACATCTGCGTCGCTAAAACGAAGTTGTACGCCGGCAACAGTTCCTTTTTGACAAATCAAGTGTTGTGAATGAGACCTTCCACCATCTAGACTTGATCTGCGCTTTACGTCACATTGGTGCTGTTCATAACTGTTGTTGGAATTCCTTGACGCAAGTTATTTCCATGTTACTTATTAATGTAAACTACTTCGTCAGCCGCGGTTTTATCTCTTTAGCAATTTACACCGTATTTTGTTCGTCGCAGGCTGCTTTCACTAGTGTAATCAGGAATCTAAAGGGGGCGAAATTGTTGTGAGTACGACATTTGTGTGTGCTACGTCATCGTAATGGCTCATCGTACATCCCTAGACAGCCCGTACGCTAATCTTACGGTATGTTGTTTGCTGTGCGACGGGGATAATCTGACGATGAACTGTGGTGTATATGTTCGAATTGGAGTCAACAACGATGGCCTAACATCATCAAGCGATATACATTTTTAAAAAATACGACGATCATCATTTTCAAGAGGACGTAACTGTCAAGATCGAAAGCTGGCGATAGACATGATCATCTACGCCAACAGGCACTGTACTTGATAATGATTATCACACAGTGCATTTCGAGACGTCGGTTAATACTTGCAAATTCTACTATTCAAAGATAAGCCCAAACACATTGTATGGTATGTTGATTTCCACCTACTTAGGGTCACTTTACACATTCACCCTTAACACAAGTCCTAAGCGTCACTCTCGGTTGTTAGCCTCCTATAAATGCTAGACAGCTTATTCGGCTTAGCTCTTTTGATAGCCCTCTTCAGGGTAAAGTGTGTTCTCAGCAACAGTTTTGTCTCAGTGGCTTTCATCGTGGCAGTGTTAAACAAGTATAGTTTTCACAATTTCTTAATGGAAACTAGGGTCTGTTATATAATCTATAAGGCAGGGTTTGAGGTTAATGGTTAAGGAAGACCTAGGAATTCTTGGAGAAGACAGATGGAAGTAGAGATGAAGATGATGGGAAGACATGGAATGATCTTAAAAGAATGGCAAAAAAACAGAACGACTTGGAAAGTGTTTGTTGAAGACCTATGCTCCACTGGGAGCTAAAAGGTAGAAGAGAAGAAGAGAGAGAGAGAGTTTGAGGTTGAACTGAAGATGCCAAAACACCAAGTCAGCAACAACAATAAAACAAAGTACTTGATCTTATCTATTGAAATCAAGGGGTCATTTAACTCTTTCCGGACCACCAACCAACATATTGGCTCCACTTATGAATGTGCTCTGGGACCAAAACCGACACATTGGATCGTACCAAGTACGGTTGAATATTTTAAAGTAAAGAAATGATTCTGTATAAACATTCACCAATACTTGTATTCGATATCTACAAGAAGCTTCATAATTACTTCTTTCGATTACCACATGGTATTTTCTTCGTTATGGAGATAGACTGGTTGTATTTATTATGTAAATATGTGTTTATTTCTGAGAAATAGTGGCCACACACACACACACCATGATATTTTGAATTGAAAATTCTCTGCCTTAATTTATTATTATACTATTTTATAATAAATAATATATTTTTTCCTTCAGATATCATCAATATAATGCTATTTTCATTTTCTGAAACCATTTTTCCCCCCTTTCAGGTGATGTATAACATGTACCATATTTAAATATATGTATGTATAACATTTTTTAATGAAAAAGACATGTGATGGAATTTTTCTAAATTGAAATTTATCTGGTCCAAACATAAAGTACGCCAATGTCCAGAAAGAGTTTTTTAAAAACCATACTGAGCTACATTTGATTAGAATTGGTCACTTCTGGATCTAGAAAATCAGAGTGGAGGGAGTTACATGGAAAATATGAGCCAAAACAAGACAGTTTAAACAAGGCCAGCAGACACAAGCAGACCAAGATATTCAGACTCAGAACAGGTCACTGTGGCCTAAGAGCACACCTACATACACAGGATAGGATTAAGAGATTTTGAAATATACAACTGTGGAGCATCCAGACAAAACTCCAGAACACAACCTACAGGATTTCATCACACTTAACACTCTAAGAACACAAATGTGGCCCACAGAAACAACCCTGCAAGACAAGTTATGAGGAACCAGTGGAGACCTCATGAAGAGGTTCCTCCTGACCTATTCTGGTCTAAATGCATAGCAACAGCTGAATGCAGAAGAAGAAGAGAGCTTTTCAATGTGAGATGAGCACCTTAAAGAAATATATATGCTAAAATCCTTATCATAGTAGAGCTAATTAATGTTATAGTAGAGCTCATCATTGTCATAGTAGAGCTCTTCATTGTTATAGTAGAGATAATCATTATCATAGTAGAGCTCATCATTGTTATAGTAGAGCTCATCATTATCATAGTAGAGCTCTTCATTGTTATAGTAGAGCTCATCATTGTTATAGTAGAGCTCATCATTGTTATAGTAGAGCTCATTATTGTTATCATCAACATCATCATCATCAAGTACCATGCCTACTGACGTAGGTGATCATGCCTCTCCACAATTTTCGAACTCGGCAGCTATTTATCATTTCTGTTGTTGACCCTCTGCCAAGCCATTCTCTTAAGCTGTCTGGTATTTTTCCTCTTTGCTTCCCTCTATCTCTTCGACCCTCAATTTTTCCAGTTGTTACAATATATTCCAGTTGTTCTCTTTTCATTACATGGCCAAAAAATTATGATTGTCTCTTCCTAATATTGGAAATTAGATCTCTTTTTGCTTTTACCTCTCTCAGAACATTTTCATTACTCTTCTTAGCTATCCATGGTACTCTCAACATTCTTCTGTAAAACCACATTTCTACTGACTTCAGTGATTTTCTTGTCTGTTGTCCTATTGTCCATGATTCGCATCCATATGTTAAGACTGGTTCTACATAACATTTAAGAACTCTTTTTCTTGTTTTGTATTGTCAAAAATGGATTGCATAGTATCTTCCTCATTTTTTGGAAAGCTGCTTTTGCCTGAGCCATTCTGCATCTCACCTCTTTTGTACATCTTCTGTCTAAGGTTAACAAAGTTCCAAAATATTTAAATTCATTTATCTGTTTTAATATTTTTCCACTTGTCTTTATTTTGCACAGAGGTAATGTCTCTTTCCTTTTGCTATTAAGGCTGAGTCCTTTATTTTTGCTTTCTTTCACTATAATGTCCAACATTTCTTGTAACTCATTTTCACTCTTAGCGATTAAGACTGTATCAACAGCATACCTTAGATTATTTATATTATGACCTCCAATTGTTATTCCAGGCATGTCCCTTATGGATCTTAAAATAATCTCACTATAAATATTAAACAAATCTGGTGACAGCACACAACCTTGTCTAACACCCTGTTTTATTTGTTGAAACAATCCCAATCGGTTTCCAGTTTTTATGGCCGCTGTTTGTTGCCAGTACATGTTCTTTATTATTCTTAGATCTTTTTTGTCTACGTTTATGCTTTCTAAAATTTTGATTATTTCTTGGTGCTTTACTTTGTCAAATGCCTTGGTGTAATCTATGAAACATAGGTATACATCTGTTTTCACCTCTATGGCTCTTTCTACTAATGATCTTATGATATAAATGGCATTGCTTGTTCCTTTATCTCTTACAAAACCACACTGTTCATCGCTAAATTCTGGACTGATTTTGTTCCGCACTCTTCGCATGATGATTCTTAGTAATATCTTAGTCATATGACTCATAAGGCTTATTGTGCGATGATCATCGCATTCAATCGCACCTGATTTCTTTGGTAGGGCTATGAATATTGATTTGTGCATGTCGTCTGGTATATATCCGCTGTTGTAGATATCATTCAGTATTTTTGTTATTATTGCTATTCCAAAATCACCCATGGCTTCAATCTCTTCTTTAGTTATATTACCTGGTCCAGGAGCTTTGCTCGCTTTCATATTGCGCAAGGCATCTTCTACTTCTCTGAGTATTTCTGGTCCTTCTCCATTATCCTTTATATTTACTTCCAAGAGACTCTAGTAGACCAAGATACTCCTCTTATCTGAATTTTTGTTCTAGCAGTTTTCAATTCTTTAAAGATATCAAATCTTGCCGTTTGTCTCTGTTCTGTGCAAGCAGCTTTATCTCATTGAGGGAGCCGATTCCTGCTGTTCTTGCCTCTCTCATCAATGATCTTCTCAGTGTCTCCCTCTTTTCCTCTTACCTGTTGTTTCCCACACGAGGGCTTGCTTTGCTATTCAGTTATTATCTCTTCTCATCACATGTCAAACATATGACCATCGTCTTTTCTTTATTACTGAAGATATTAGTGGTTGATTGGCGATTTCTCTAATTTCCTCGTTTGTTTTGAATTCGTTCCACGCTATACCAAGTATTTTCCTTAGACATTTATTTTCAAATACGTTCAACTTCGTTTCTATATCTCTTGTTGTTTTCCAGCTTTCACAAGCATACGTAAGAGTTGACAGTACATTTGATTTGAATAGTCTAAGTTTTGTGTTTGTGCTGATGAGCTTTGATTTCCACAACTTTTCAAGGCTTCTGAAAGACATTGCTGCTTTAGCAATTCTGATTCTAATTTCTTTGCTTGTATCCCCTTCTCGATCAATGTGACTTCCAAGATAGATAAAGTGATCGATCTCTTCCACTGGTTTGTTTTCCATGTATATTTTGTCATCTGTTGGAATTAAGCTTTTCATGACTTTAGTCTTTTCATGAGTGATCTCAAGCCCAATTTTTCTGGCTATTGATGATAGTTCATTTGTGTTTTCCTGTATCGTTTTTATCTGACTGCTGATGAGAACTATGTCATCAGCAAAGTCGTGATCCTCTAAATGGTCTTCATACTATAGCTATATACATAAAACTGTACAACAAACAATATGCTCAAATCCTATAAATATCTATATAGTTACATAACACTTTACTAAAACCTCAACCAAATTATATTTCATTATAAGTATGATTTAAATTATTAAAGTAATTTATATATTTTTTTAAATTAAAAAATAGATCAATATTAATGATCAACAAACAAGGAATTAGAGAAATTGCCAATCTACCACTAATATCTTCAGTAATAAAGAAAAGACGATGGTCATATGTTGGACACGTAATGAGAAGAGATAATAACCGAATAGCAAAGCAAGCCCTCATGTGGGAAACAGCAGGTAAGAGGAAAAGAGGAAGACCCAGAGAGAGACACTGAGAAGAACATTGATGAGAGAGGCAAGAGCAGCAGGAATCGGCTCCCTCATGAGATAGAGCTGCTTGCACAGAACAGAGACAAATGGCGAGATTTGATAAAATATCTTTAAAACAATTGAAAACTGCTAGAACAAAAATTCAGATAAGAGAAGGAGTATCTTGGTCTATGCCCTATGGGCCGGCTATGGGTCAAAAGGTCAATAGATAGATAGATAGATTAATGATCTGTTGATAGTGTGTTCAGTTGCATCATTAATTATTGTGATTTTGTTTGCAGCATAACTGGGTGTTCATAACATGATTGAATAATTTGGATATCATATGTGCTGAATTTAACTGAATGTGCTGCAAAAATGAGTAAATATGAGTGTTACACCTGTTACAAGTTACGGTTGACAGAACACTTATACTCAAGGTCGCTGACAAAGTACAAATTGTACTTGCAGATTAGAGTAAATAAAAACCACTAAATGAACAGGTCTGTTCTGTATATTTGGAAGCATAATAACATTTATGGGTCAGATCTAGGACACCCTGTAGAGGACAGGCATGCTAAGTAGAGGAACTTCAGATATCTAACTACTTTATAAGATCAAGGGAAGAAGAAGAAAACCTTTCACTTGTCGATTGTCTAGGTAGTTTGGTTAATAATCAGAGTGGCTTGGCCTGATGCTGACTATCATCATCATCATCAAGTACTATGGCTGCTGGCATAGGTGATCATGTCTCTCCACAACTTTTGACCTCAACAGTCATATATCATTTCTGCTGTTGACCTTCTACAAGCCATTCTCTTAAGCTGTCTCGTATCTTTTTTCCTTGCTTCCCTCTATCTCTCCGTCTCTCAATTTTCCCAGTTATTACAATATATTCCAGCTGTGACCTTCTCATTGCATGGCCAAAAAACGATGATTGTTTCTTCCTAATATTGGATATTTTTCTCTTTTTGCTTTGGCCTCTTTTATAACATTTTTATTACTTTTCTTAGCTGTCCTTGGTATTCTCAACATTCTTCCGTAAAACTACATTTCTACAGACTCCAGTGATTTTCTTGTCTGTTGTCCTATTGTCCATGATTCACATCCATATGTTAAGACTGGCTCTACATAACAATTAAGAACTCTATTTCTTGTTTCTATTGTCAAAAATTGATTGCAAAGTATATTCCTCATTTTTTGGAAAGCTGCTTTTGCCTGAGCCATTCTGCATTTCACCTCTTTTGTACATCTACCATCTGAGGTTAACATTGTTCCCAGATATTTAAATTCATTTACGTGTTTTTAAAAGTATTCCACTTGTCTTTATGTGCATTACGGTGAAGTCCCTTTCTTTGTTGCTACCATCACTTCTGTCATTTTACTATTAAGGCTGAGTCCTTTATTTTTGCTTTCCCTCACTATAATGTCTAACATTTCTTGTAACTCATTTTTACTTTTAGTATGAATATGACCATATCAACCATAAATCTACTAATAGTCATCATCAACGAGTGCCACCTCCGCAACGAGGGTTGGCTACCATGGAGCGCCATTCTGCTTTGTCTCTTGCTTTGATGGTGCAGGTTTTCATAGGCTGATTTGTCCATCTTTTGATTTTACTCATCCATGTTAGTTTTGGTCTGCCTTTTTTACCTTGTATTTTGTACTAATAGTCATAAAGACATTATAAATATCACTGATAACCATTTTACAATAAATATTTCATTGAAAAACCTAAGATTGTTTGTCATGATTACAGAATGGTTGTGGATCACTACCTGGCTGTGGATCACCATCTGGGCAGTTCAATCATGAAGTAACAATATTAATAAACAAGAAAAAGCAAACTTTGATAACCATATACCCAACCCCCTTCATTTCTCAGAAAGACAATAAAAAGGAGATTATATCCAAAAGAAGACCCAAAACCAGAAGGAAAGATTAAAACAAAAACAATCCCACAGACATTAGATACGACATTGTAATCAGAGTATATTGAAAATAGAATTGCTGGAATAAGGAATATAGTGAAGAAAACAAAAATCTTTCAAATGCATGTACTTAAAAGATAGTGTGGGCCACGATTATTGTGATCTGTTATTCATGCTATGAACATTGCTACCTACTTCAAAATGAAGAGTTTTAAGAATCTGGTACAAAATATTGCGGAAGCCTCAGTGGCTGAGTGGTTAGTGTGCTCGCCTTGGTGGCTGAGTGGTTAGTGTGCTTGTTCCTGATTACAAGGGTCTGGGTTCGATCCCCAAAAGTGACAATGTTTTGGACTGACAAGTCTCCGGGGTTCACCAACCTCTAAAAATGCATACCTGAGATTTTTATTGGAAGTAAGATGGCCTTGTGTGATACCGACCACATCACCCAAAAATGTGCTGTGGTTATGGAAAAATATGGTCACTAACATGTTCGGAGTGCAATGATGATGACCAGTAAATAACTCAATGGTCACTAATACCACATTCCCCATACACCTAGCAAGGTGAGGGAACCTTTACTTTACATTTTACTTAAAAATATTTCAAAATCAACATTGTGCAATTTTTTATTTAATGTTTGACCAGTCTAAATTTGTGTTAATTTATTTATTAACTCTTTCTGCACGGAAGCTTTTCATCGATGCAATGTAAGAGATTTCAGAGACAAAATTTTTCATCATTTTAAGAATCAATCGACATATTTATATTTATCTAACATATAAAATATTATATATGAATGTTTAGATAATTGAACAAGGTATTAGATTTTACCAATATCAAGATGATACAAGACATGTAATAAGAATATGGTTTGATGGTGTTCACACTAAACAAATTGAGCATGGCGCACTTTGCGGGGAAACATATGGAAAGAGTTAATTAATATTAATAGCTATGAAATAAAAGGCATAGAGTTAAATTAAATGTAGTAGTGAGAAGGCTGACAGTTGCAGTTTTGTTTAGCCTTAATTATTCAATTTGAGTAATAATAATAAATAATAATAATCATCATCATCAAGTACCATGCCTGCTGGTATAGGTGATCATGTTTCTCCACAATTTTCGATCTCGACATTTATATATCATGTCTGCTACTGACCTTCTGTCCAGCCATCCTCTTAAGCTGTCTCGTTTCTTCTCTCTTTGCTTCCCTCAATCTCTTCGTCCCTTAATTTTCCCAGTTGTTACAATATATTCCAGCTGTTCCCTTCTCATTACTTGGACAAAATTGATGATTGTTTATTCCTAATATTGGATATTAGCTCTCTTTTTGCTTTGGCCTCTTTCAGAACGTTTTCATTACTCTTCTTAGCTGTCCATGGTATTCTCAACATTCTTATGTAAGACTACATTTCTACAGCCTCCAGTGATTTTCTTGTCTGTTGTCCTAATGTCCATGATTCACATCCATATGTTTATAATGGCTTTACATAAATTTAAGAACACTTTTTCTTGTTTCTATTGTCAAAAATGGATCGCAAAGTATCTTTCTCATTTTTTGGAAACCTGTTTTTGCCTGAGCCATTCTGCATCTCACATCTGTTGTGTATCTACCATCTGAGGTTAACATTGTTCCCAGATATTTAAAATCATTTACCTGTTTTAATAATAATAATTAAAAAATATAAATAACAGCAAATGATCAATTGCAAGTGATTATGATTTACAGATTCAGATGTGTTGTTGAAACTCTTTTGTGTTGGAGGTAACTGTATAGTAGAGTAAATAAAATAATGCTGTAAAATAAAGAACAGTTCTAGTCATTACAGTGTATTATTTATTTATAAAATGTTAATTTGCATTAATATATATATATATATATATATATATATATATATATAATAAAATTGTTATTATTTATTATATAATATAATCTATGTGTTGACTTGACTAACTAGACTAGATGCAGCAGAGAGCTGCAGCCTGTCCTCAAATTGTAATAATATTTTGTTTAATTTATTATATGGGAATAATAATATTGGTGGGCACTAAATGAAAGGGAACACATTTTGGTTGAGTACACAAAACAGGAGTATCAGTAGTTAAGTACTGTATGAAAATATTCAGAAATTCAAAACTGCACTGGTAGAATTTGCCATTGATTACTGATTGATATGGATAAGTTTAAGTTTAACACTTTAACTTTAAATATGCAAATAGGCTGTAAGTCAGGATGGTATGTGTATGCTGAAGTTAAAGTACATATATATAATTTTTATAACATACTATGATGTGAAAAGATACCAGACAGCTTAAGAGAATGGCTTGGCAGAAGGTCACCAACAGAAATGATAAATAACTGTCGTTGTGGAAAGACATGATCACCTACGCCAGCAGGCCCGGTACTCCATGATGATCATGATGATGACGATACTAGTGGCAGCTTATATAATAGTATATTTTGCTTATAACTTCACTATGAGATGTGTTTAACCAGTATGATCAAGTGAAATCATCAACTAAACAATCACAACACTCACTGGACTAATCATCAAATGATGAACATCTTTATTAAATATTAAAGCAAAGAATAACCAAATGTCATCATCATGTTGTAAAATGTAAGGCCATTGTTGATTGTATTTGTAAGAGATAAACACGTTCCAGGCATCAGAATCAGTCGATCAATATTTTAGAATATCGAATAATTCACTGATTTATTTTCTTTCTCACATTCAAAATGAAATCCGTAGGCGTAAATAAGGACTGTGCATATCAATAGTCAGTCGGCGTTGTAGTAGTCCTACTGAACTGCTAACTAAACCATGAGCCGTGCAAATGAATGAGAAAGAAGAACACACTTTTAGTTTTTACTTACGTGACAATTTGTATCGCTGAGCCTTGTGGAAGGATTTCCCCCACGGCAACAACTATATAATATTGTTCTTGACAACTCTGAACATTCATATCAGAGCTAAACTTGTCATTAGAATTGTCTAAGCTGTGTTTATAGAGACACATCTAGAGTCAGGTCGGTAGAAGCTGTGTTGGTCTACACATTATTTGAACAAGGCGCATTTCTCCCGAGTTTCAAGTCGACCCGCTCTGTTTATGTCAAACAGCCAGGATCGAGCCTCGGTGTGTCCTCGTTTTACCGTCATCCTCCAGCACGTGAGAGAGAGACAGCGCGGCAAAATTCTTCCATCAAATCCTGCAGCGGCTTTGTTAATGGTTATTTGATAGAAAAATATGTTTTTAAAGACGTGAATAATAAATTAAAACAGACATTTTATTTTAAAACTTGAAGTGCGTGTGCACTAATCAACCAAAGGGTAGCCTATGCCAGAATAGTTAGTGCAAAATAAAATATAGCTTAGTATAGAATTGAAAAAAAAAGTGTAATTACACACCAGAGGTACTATACTAGACACTGAAAACATCCAGAACATGAAAGTCTGTTTACAAAAATTAGTAAATAATATTTAAAGAGTAAACAAAATGTTAAGCCTACTTATTTTGGAAATAAAATATAGGACGACAGAAAATGCGAATTAGAAATAATTAGAAGAATCATCATCATCATCGTGTGCCTTCTCCGCAACGAAGGTTGGCTACCATGGATCGCCATTCTACTCTGTTTCTTGCTTTGATGGTGCAGGCTGTCATAGATTGACTTGTCCATCTTTTGATGTTACTCGTCCATGTTAGTCTTGGTCTGCCTCTGCCTCTTTTACCTTGTATTTTTCCTTCCAATATTACTTTTAGTAGGCTGTTGTGTCTTTTAACATGCCCCAAAAATTTCATTTGTCTTGTCTTAATTGTATTTAGTAGTTCTCTTTTTATTTTCAGTTGTTTTAAAACTTTATTGTTTGTTATCTTTTGTTTCCATCCAATTCTACCTATTCTTCTATAAATCCACATTTCAAAGGCTTCAATTTTCTGTTCTGTTTTCTTGTCTAATGTCCATGTTTCTGCACCATACAGGAATATTGAGAAGATGTAACATTTTGCCATTCTTAGTTTCAGCCCTGCTGATATTTGTTTTGTTGTTAGTATATTTTTCATGGCATTAAAATTACTTTTTGCCATACCTATTCTTTTGTTTATTTCAGTTTTGCATTTTCCATCATTGGTTATAGTATGTCCCAGGTAGTTGTAACTCTGGACTGTCTCCAGATGTATTCCTTCAACTTTGATATTTAATTGTAGGTCTTGAGAATTTTCTTTGTTTATGATCATTGTTTTAGTCTTTTTGATATTCATTTCTAGTCCATATTTTTTGCTTGTTATGTTTATCACATTAAGCAATTGTTGTAGGTCTTTAAGATTTTCTGCTAGTAGAACAGTATCATCAGCATATCACCCTGCCGTATCAATTTAGTCCATTTGGAGACTAATCCAGCTCAGGAACACAGGGAAGTAACCATTTTTTATATTTCCTCTCTTTAGTATCTAGCATATTATCGCCATGTAGTTAGATTTGTTAATATATCATTATATATAATTTTTGTGTTTGTTGTTCGTCCAGATGAAGGCCTACTTGGCCGAAACGTCGACTTTTGTTTCGTCAATTACCACGTAAAGCTGTCACCATACAACTTTTTTCTTCCTTTTTTTTAGTATTGCTATCATCAGCATATCTCAGGTTATTGATTATCTTTCCATTAATGTTTAGGCCTGGTATCTCTGAGATGTTTTTAAAGATTTGCTCAGTGTATAGATTGAACAAGCTTGGTGATAAGGATGCATCCTTGTCTTACTCCTCATTTTATGCCCATGGGTGTAGAGTTCTCCTTGTTATATCTTATTATTACTGTTTGCTCCCAGTACAAATTACATATTAGCCGTATGTCTGTGTCATCTAGATTTATATCCTTTAGGCAGTCTATAAGTCGGTTATGGTGTATTCTATCGAAAGCTTTGGTGTAGTCTATAAAGCAGGCATATATTGGTTTGTTTACTTCTGTGTACTTTTCAATCAATGTTCTCATGCTGAATATGGCTTCTTTTGTCCCACTGTTTTTATTGAATCCAAACTGTTGCTCGAATTAGAAGAATATGAATGATAAAAGGTATTTTAAAAGATGAAGTATTTTGCGCACAATAATAACATCAGATGGGAGATGCACCACAGAAATAAAAAGCAGAATAGCTCAGGTCAAAATAGCATTTCAGAAAATGAAAAATATCTTATGCAACAAATCTATGTCAATAAAAATGAGAAAAAAAAGTTCATCGGTGCTATATAGAACCAATTCTGACCTATGGAAGCGAATCATGGACAATAGACAAACAAATGAAAAGACGATTAGAGGCCACAGAGATGGGATTTTTCAGAAGAATGTTGAAAGTTCCCTGGACAGCTAAAAAGACCAATGAGGAAGTTCTCAAAGAGGCCAACACAAAAAGGGAGCTCTTAAAAAACATCCGAAAGAAGCAATCAACATTTTCCGGGCACATCATGAGAAGAGGAAGTTGGAATACTTGGTTACAACTGGCAAAATAAAAGGAAAGAGAGATCGCGGACGACAAAGAGAGAAAATACTGGATAGCTTGGTGTCATGGCATGGAAATCAGTCAACAACAGAACTGATACGATGCACTGTAGATAGAAGATTGTGGAGGGACATGATCACCTACGCCAGCCAGTATGGCACATGATGATGATGATGATGTTTCCCCAATTTTGCTTGCAGGTCGTTGGTCGTTCATGAGAAGTCTCCGTGCGCTGCAGGGGCTCAAAAGGGGAGTAAAGAATAACGGCGCTGTTCCCAACCAGGCATGTTCCTAAGAATGTTCCTAAGAATGTTCCTAAGAATGTTCCTAAGAATGTTCCTAAGAATGTTCCTAAGAATGTTCCTAAGAATGTTCCAAAGAGGCGCGAAAGGAGGGTTGGGCATGGGACTGGCTACCCATACTGTAAAAAAAATAAGCCGAAAAAACTTCACTTTAAAACACTTTTCAAGCCATCTTTTCTGTGTAAATTAAAAGAATGGTAGGAAACAGAACAGCTTGGAAATTGTTTGTTAAAGACCTATGCTCCACTGGGAGCTGAAAGGTAGAAGAAGAAGAAGAATAAGAAAGCAACGGCAAACTACTGATTGCAGATTCCAATCATGACTGAAAAATGAAAGAGCAATGAGGATATATTACAAGATTTAAACATTCATAAGAACTGGCTTATAAAACCACTTAACACAGGAAATTCAAATATTATGGCCACGTGAATAGATAGAAAGAACAATAATGGAAGGTATTGTTCCTGGGCATTGAGGGCGGACCGAGAAAAGGGTGGGTTCAAGACATCATATCAAGAAGATCTTGAACATAACAACAGAAGAAGTGGGAGATCTGGCTAGAAACATAGATTCTTTCAGACGGGATGTGGTGAATGTAACGTTCTGTGGGAGATCTGGCTAGAAACAGAGATTCTTTCAGACGGGCTGTGGTGAATGTAACGTTCTGTGGGAGATCTGGCTAGAAACAGAGATTCTTTCAGACGGGATGTGGTGAATGTAACGTTCTGTTGGAGATCTGGCTAGAAACAGAGATTCTTTCAGACGGGATGTGGTGAATGTAACGTTCTGTGGGAGATCTGGCTAGAAACAGAGATTCTTTCAGACGGGATGTGGTGAATGTAACGTTCTGTGGGAGATCTGGCTAGAAACAGAGATTCTTTCAGACGGGATGTGGTGAATGTAACGTTCTGTGGGAGATCTGGCTAGAAACAGAGATTCTTTCAGACGGGATGTGGTGAATGTAACGTTCTGTGGGAGATCTGGCTAGAAACAGAGATTCTTTCAGACGGGATGTGGTGAATGTAACGTTCTGTGGGAGATCTGGCTAGAAACAGAGATTCTTTCAGACGGGATGTGGTGAATGTAACGTTCTGTGGGAGTTCTGGCTAGAAACAGAGATTCTTTCAGACGGGATGTGGTGAATGTAACGTTCTGTGGGAGATCTGGCTAGAAACAGAGATTCTTTCAGACGGGATGTGGTGAATGTAACGTTCTGTTGGAGATCTGGCTAGAAACAGAGATTCTTTCAGACGGGCTGTGGTGAATGTAACGTTCTGTGGGAGATCTGGCTAGAAACAGAAATTCTTTTCCGAGCTGTGGTGAATGTAACGTTCTGTGGGAGATCTGGCTAGAAACAGAAATTCTTTTCCGAGCTGTGGTGAATGTAACGTTCTGTGGGAGTTCTGGCTTGAAACATACATTCTTTCAGACGGGCTGTGGTGAATGTAACGCTCTGTGGGAGATACAGCTAGAAACATAGATTCTTTCAGACGGTCTGTGGTGAATGTATCGCTCTGCAAATGATATGCTACTCGATGATTTCACTTTCTAAGAAATGCAGTAAAAAGCTGCTTCATATTGACTTCCATCATTGCAAACTTAATTGTAAAGATTATGTCACATCTTGATCATAATCGCAAAAAGTTTATTTAAACATGTTTTATATATATGTATATATATATATATATATATATATATATATATATATATATATATATATATATATATATATATCACATACCAATAAAACTAAGCACTATCTGTATCAAAGATAGGCAGGGATGTAACTACAATGTGTTTCTGTTTGTCGTCTGGGGCGATAAGAAAAGGGTAAAGGTACGTCCTATAACAATTGTCATTGTGTAAGTGTTATGGAATGTTAACGATCTCTTTGTACTGTAAACTTAATGAAGTGTGATGGCCAGCTCCCTTCAGCCTTGTTTGTTACTTACCTGCAGATAATATTTCTGGTGCTCATTTAATAATATTTCAGATAATATTTCTGGTGCTCATTTAATAATATTTCAGATAATATTTCTGGTGCTCATTTAATAATATTTCAGATAATATTTCTGGTGCTCATTTAATAATATTTCAGATAATATTTCTGGTACTCATTTAATAATATTTCAGATAATATTTCTGGTGCTCATTTAATAATATTTCAGATAATATTTCTGGTGCTCATTTAATAATATTTCAGATAATATTTCTGGTGCTCATTTAATAATATTTCAGATAATATTTCTGGTGCTCATTTAATAAAATTTCAGATAATATTTCTGGTACTCATTTAATAATATTTCAGATAATATTTCTGGTGCGCATTTAATAATATTTCAGATAATATTTCTGGTGCTCATTTAATAATATTTCAGATAATATTTCTGGTGCTCATTTAATAATATTTCAGATAATATTTCTGGTGCTCATTTAATAATATTTCAGATGATATTTCTGGTACTCATGTAATAATATTTCAGATAATATTTCTGGTGCTCATTTAATAATATTTCAGATAATATTTCTGGTACTCATTTAATAATATTTCAGATAATATTTCTGGTACTCATTTAATAATATTTCAGATAATATTTCTGGTGCTCATTTAATAATATTTCAGATAATATTTCTGGTGCTCATTTAATAATATTTCAGATAATATTTCTGGTGCTCATTTAATAATATTTCAGATAATATTTCTGGTGCTCATTTAATAAAATTTCAGATAATATTTCTGGTACTCATTTAATAATATTTCAGATAATATTTCTGGTGCGCATTTAATAATATTTCAGATAATATTTCTGGTACTCATTTAATAATATTTCAGATAATATTTCTGGTACTCATTTAATAATATTTCAGATAATATTTCTGGTGCTCATTTAATAATATTTCAGATAATATTTCTGGTACTCATGTAATAATATTTCAGATAATATTTCTGGTGCTCAATTAATAATATTTCAGCTTATACTTCTAGTACTCATTTAAAGAGTTTGGGTAGATCTCAGAAAAAAAACTGCGTCATCTGTGGCGATACAAACTACAAAAGCACAACGAATATATTAGCCATATCAACGAAGTACTACTATAATATTTTAGGTATCTCATAAGGAAATCACTTCAAAAACTAAGAAAGTTTGTGATATCATCACAACCTGTATCGCCTCACACGGAGCACTCCTTATATTCGTGGGAAAATGTGTTGCTGGTGGGCTCCCTGGCTAAGCCAAGATCATAACGCAGGGAATAGTGAAAAGCTGAACAAGCAGAAATAAATAACAAACATGTTTTTTTTTTTGTTTTCGTTCCTCCGATCATAAAGTAAAGGAATTAATTGTCCTTTCGACATTCGTCCTTAGAAGGACGTTAAGTGGACGTAGATACGTTGTTAATGTTGAGGATAGTTTGGACAACTAAGAAGAGCAATGAAAACGTTCTAAAAGAGGCCAAAGCAAAGGGAGCTAATTTCCAATATTGTGAAGAAACAATCATCATTTAGCTAATTTCCAATATTACAGCTGTAATATATTGTGGCAACTGGGAAAATTGAGGGACGAAGAGTTAGAGGGAAGCAAAGAGAAAAGATACCACACAGCTTAAAAAATGGCTTGGCAGAAGGCCAACAACAGAAATGATAAATAACTGTAGCGATCGAAAGTTGTGGAGAGACAAGATCACCTACATGATAATCATGTCTCTCCAGCAGGGATGGTATTTGATGATGGTGAGATATGTTACGTTGCAGTTTGCAGTAGAACCGTAATATTTACGCCTTTCTGCCCAACACATCCCATTTCAGAATGTTAGTTTTGAGCACCGGGTTGTATTCCCTCTTCGATCCATATTCGCTATGCCTGACTAGACAGGTTAGTCTCTTTCTGCAGGCACGGCGAAGAGGCAGAGTAGAGTCTGGGTGATTCTGGTTCACCGATCCTGGGCAAGCCATCAGCTGTGCGTCGCTGACAGATTCCAGCTCTGCTGCTGTGAGGCACCTTTGCCTCCAAAAAGAATTGATGCTATCAAAGACTAGATGAACAAATCATTCCAGCTTGATCTTCTAAAGATTAATTCATAATCACAGAGGGTGTGTTTGCCTGAAAACATTAAGACATGAACAACACGGAAGAGCGGTGATTATTGTTTACGTGGTACTTCATGTATATAAAGGGTTGTGTTGTACTTTTTCCCCCCCACCCCCTTTTCTTCCTTTTCTTTTCAAGAGAACTCGTCCTTGACATGCATTTCTTTGTGACTAATTTCTCGGAACCTAATTATTCTTGATCTTCAGATCAGAAAATCCATATTCAAACGATCTACAACAATTACTTAAAGAAATAAACATGACAAGCACAAAATATGAATTAGATATGAATATCAAGAAGATTAAAACTATGATCATAAACAAAGAAAATACCCAAAACCTGCAAGAGGATATCACAATAGAAGGAAGTTACTGGAGACAGTTCAGAGCTACAACTACCTTGGACATAATCTAACCAGTGATGGAAAATGGAAAATTGAGATAAAAAAAAAAAGAATAGGAATGGCAACAAATAATTTTAATGCCATGAAAAATATACCAACATCAAAACAAATAACACCAGGGCTAAAACTAAGAATAGTAAAAGTAAAGTAAAGAGTCCCGTTCCACCAAGTGGCAAATACGGAATATGGTGTTAGTGACCATACATTTTACAGACCTTCAGCACATGATTTTTGGGGTAATGTGGTCGTTTTTACGCCCGTGCCGCTTTACTTTCCCAGAAAAACTCCGATATTCATTTAAGGCTGGGTGACCCCGGAAGCCATCGGTTGGGATCCAAGCCTACCTCTTGTCCTTTGTAGTCCAGTTCACTAACCATAGAACTATCGCGGCTCTAAAACTAAGAATAGCAAACTGTTATATCTTCTCTACATTCCTGTATGGCGCAGAGACTTGGACATTAGACAAAAAAACAGAGCAAAAAATCGAAGCCTTTGAAATGTGGATTTATTGAAGAATAGGTAGAATTCGAAAGAAAAGAAAACAAACGATGAAGTCATAAAATAACTAAAAATGATTAAGAGAACTACTAAACACAATTCAAATAAGACAAATGAGATTTTGGGGGCATGTTAAAGACAAAACAGCCTATTAAAAGTAATATAAGAAGGGAAAATACAAGGTAAAAGAGGCAGACCAAGACTAACATGGACGAGTAACATCAAAAGATAAACAAGTCAGCCCATGACAAACCTGCACCATCAAAGCAAGAGACAGAGCGAAATGACGCTCCATGGTAGCCAGCCATCGACTCGGAGACGGCACTCAATGATGATGATGATTCAGATCAGACAGATCTGTTTATAGACATGTCTGTCTTAAGAAATCAGTAGGCCTATTCGTATGTAAGAAACGATTCTTTCGCAATCGGGTTTGTGTAAAAATTTACCTCCCTTTATGTGAATTATTTAAAATACATTTTTGTCTTGAATTTTCTTAATAAGTGGTTTTGCTTCACAAGTGACAGATTATATATATATATATATATATATATATATATATATATATATATATATATATATATATATATAATCATCAAGTACCGGGCCTAGTGGCGTAGGTGATCATGTCTCTCCACAACATTCGATCTTGGCAGCTATTTATCATTTCTGTTGTTGACCTTCTGCCAAGCCATTCTCTTAAGCTGTCTGTTATTTTTTCTCTTTCCTTCCCTCTATATCTTCGTCCCTCAATTTTTCCAGTTGTTACAATATATTCCAGTTGTTCTCTTCTCATTACATGGCCAAAAAATGATGATTGTCTCTTCCTAATATTGGAAATTAGCTCTCTTTTTGCTTTGAACTTTCTCAGAACCTCTTCATTACTCTTCTTAGCTATCCATGGTATTCTCAACATTCTTCTGTAAAACCACATTTCTACAGACTCCAGTGATTTTCTTGTCTGTTGTCCTATTGTCCATGATTCTCATCCGTATGTTAAGACTGGCTCTACGTAACATTTAAGAACTCTTTATCTTGTTTCTATTGTCAAAAATGGATTGCATAGTATTTTCCTCATTATTTGGAAAGCTGCTTTTGCCTGAACCATTCTACATCTCACCTCTTTTGTACATCTTCCGTCTGAGGTTAACAAAGTTCCCAAATATTTAAATTCATTTATCTGTTTTAATATTGTTCCACTTGTCTTTATTTTGCACTGAGGTGATGTCTTTTTCTTTGTTGTTACCATTACCTCTGTCTTTTTGCTATTAAGGCTGAGTCCTTTATTTTTGCTTTCCTTCACTACAATGTCCAACATTTCTTGTAACTCATTTTCACTCTTAGCGATTAATACTGTATCATCAGCATACCTTAGATTATTTATATTATGACCTCCAATTGTTATTCCAGGCACGCCCCTTATGGATCTTAAAATAATCTCACTATAAATATTAAACAAATCTGGTGACAGCACACAACCTTGTCTAACACCCTGTTTTATTTGTTGAAACATTCCCAATTGGTTTCCAGTTCTTATAGCCGCTGTTTGTTGCCAGTACATGTTCTTTATTATTCTTAGATCTTTGCTGTCTATGTTTATGCTTTCTAAAATGTTAATTATTTCTTGGGGCTTTACTTTGTCAAATGCCTTGGTGTAATCTATGAAACATAGGTATACATCTGTTTTCACCTCTATGGCTTTTTCTACTAAATATCTTATGATATAAATGGCATTGCTTGTTCCTTTATCTCTATCAAAACCACACTGTTCATCGCTAATTTCTGGACTGATTTTGTTTCGCACTCTTCGCATGATGATTCTTAGTAATATCTTAGTCATATGACTCATAAGGCTTATTGTGCTATGATCATCACATTCAATCGCACCCTATTTCTTTGGTATTGCTATGAATATTGATTTGAGCATGTCGTCTGGTATATATCCGCTGTTGTAGATATTATTCAATATTTTTGTTATTATTTCTCTTCTAAAATCACCCATGGCTTCAATCTCTTCTTTAGTTATATTATCTGGTCCAGGAGCTTTGCCTGCTTTCATATTGCGCAAGGCGTCTTCCACTTCTTCTCTTAGTATTTCTGGTCCCTCTCCATTATCCTTAATATTTACTTCCATTCGTTCATCATTATATAGATCCTTAATGTATTCTGTCCATCGTTCCCTTATGTTTTCTTGATCAATCAACAGTTCTCCTTTCTTTGATCTTAAACATCCAGTTTTTGATTGCGTTTTTCTTCCTGTTAATTCCTCAATTTGTTTGTATATAGCTTTAGCATCTCCTTTTTGTTGCAATTCGATTTCTATGCATCTCTCTTTAAGCCATGCTTCTTTTGCTTCATTACATTTTACTACAATTTCTTTATTTAACCTCTTATACTCATCTTTATTTTCTTTATTTCTTCTTCTTGTATCCATTAGCTGCAAAATATCATCTGTCATAAATTTCTTCCTTGAATTTGTCCTCACTGGTGGTATGAACTCTTTTGGTATTTGTTGCATTGACTCTTTTAGCATTTCCCACTGTTCATCAATGCTTTGTATCTTCTCTATTGATATTATATATATATATATATATATATATATATATATATATATATATATATATATATATATATAAACTATTATAAATGTTAATTCTTCCAATCAGTCATTGAAGATTGCAGCTCGCACTTGTAGTAATAGTTGAATTGGATGTATTCAGTTTTTTTCCATTCTTTGTTGCTTTTTTTTGCCTACCTGCCTACCTGATCCCTCGCTGTATTCTTGGAAAACTTTGGGGCACGACCAAAATAAGTTGTTCACAATCTTTCCCCTTTCTCACTTTTTGTTTGACGTTTGTGTTGGGATGTTTGTTTTTTTCTTCTGTTCAGTCTATGATATCATCAATCAATTTATTCATTTGCCTAAATCTCTGCCTACCATTTTTCACTGAACGGTGTAACTATCACACAATCCGTTTGATCTCGTTGCCTTCTCATTTCTTTCATTTTTTTTTCTTTTCTTTTTTTTTCCTTACATAATGCGAGTTGCGGTAGCGCTGTGGTAAGTAAACTGGTCTAAGAGGAAAATAGATCGACTTCTATTCCTGGACCGATCACGTGGGTTTCAGGTTCACTCAAACTTAAATGGCTATCGCAGATTTTTTTTTTGTTCAGGAAAAATGGCAACTTGGCATAGGATTTACCACACTACCAAAATAGCCCTTCCTTCCATACCTTATAAAATACTCTTTTTTAGGTCTATCCATGCTGCTAGTACCAGTTTCCTTTCTTGGAACGCATGCTCATTTTCCTGAGAAAGATGGTTTGCCTGATCTTCGGTAGAGTAATACTGTCTAAAGGGTTAAGGCATAAAAATGCGAAGCTGCAGTAAAGCTGAATGTGAGGAAAAATAAAAAAATAGAAAAAAATGGTATGTAAGAAGCTTTACGTGATAAGTGGACGACACAGACTAAAACGACGTTTCGACCCAATAGGCCTTCAGCAGGAACATAAAAAAAAACCACACAAAACTAATAACGAAGCAACCAAAACAAAAACAATCGAAATGTGTTAAAGAAAACAAAATTGTCTATCCTGTGTGTAAACCGAGGTCAAAACGAAAAGGAAATAGCAACCAAGTTCGGCTGTAGTGAACGTACAGAAACGTGCAGAAATGTGCGCATATGCACATGTTCTGTTATGCTATGTTCTGGTTCTGTGTGCATTTGCATTTGCAAAAAAACATCAATTATCAGATGCCCAGAGTAGACGACATTATATCATTGTTTCAAGGCACAGATTGGTACAGTACTCTTGACTGTAAGGTTGTCTACTGGGCAATTGAAGTAAAAGGGGAAATAAAACATAAACTTGCATTTAATACACATGTAGGGACGTTCACCTGGAACGTCATGCCATTTGGACTAAAAGGAGCCCCAGCAACTTATATGGGGCTAATGAATCGAGTACTACGTAGGGAGGTCAAAAAGTAATGCACACCCATTTTTTTCTCGGAAACTATTCGGGCAAAATGTGTGAAATTTTCACAGATTGTAGCTGAACATCCCCTTTACACTACCTATTTTTCAACATAATCTCCGTCCAAGCGTATTGCCTTACGCCAACGCGAAACTAGGTCATGAATGCCTCGTTTGTACCAAGTTTTGTCCTGCTCGCGTAGCCATTTTTTAACTGCACGGATCACACCCTCATCATTGTCAAAGTGTGTCCCACGCAGGAATTTTTTGAGTGGTCCAAACAGATGGAAATCTGAGGGAGCCAGATCAGGGTTGTAAGGAGGATGGGGCAGTACAGTCCATCCAAATTTGTTGATTGCTTCCCGTGTTACCAGACTTGTGTGAGGGCGTGCATTGTCATGTTGAAGCAACATATCTGCAGATGACTTATTAGGCCGAACTCTGTGGAACCGATTTTTGAGTTTTGTCAGTGTATTGATGTAAGCTGTCGAGTTGATTGTCTCACCTCTTGTCATTACATCAACAAGAATCACACCATCAATGTCCCAGAAGACAGTGATCATCACCTTTCCGGCTGATGGAAATGTTTTGAATTTTTTTCTTTTTGGTGACTGCGGATGATGCCATTCCATTGACTGCATTTTTGTTTCAGGCTCATAATAATGTGCCCACGTTTCGTCACCGGTAACAATTTTTGACAAAAACATTTCTCCTTCAACACCGAAACGCTCCAACAATTCAGAACAGAATGTTTTCCTTTGAACTCTGTGATCATTTGTTAGGCACCGAGGAACCCATCGAGCGCAAATCTTTGAATATCCGAGAGTTTTAAAAATTGCGATTGCACTTCCCTTGCTGACTGTAAGCTGCAATGCCAATTGCTGACTAGTGATACGCCTATCCTTACGAATAATGGCATCAGCCCGTTTAACATGTCTGTGCTGGTAGCCGAGGCAACACGTCCAGAACGCGGTAAATCATGCAGCTCCACTCGTACACTTTCTGCAGCTTTAATTCTCTGAACCCAGCGACTAACTGTGCTCCTATCGACTGCAGAACATTTGTACACTGCACACAGTCGTTTATGAATGTTTGCCACAGTTTCTTTTTCCGCAACCAGAAATTCTATGACAATTCGCTGTTTGTAACGGACATTGTTGACAAGCTCCATTTTAACGGTTCATAGATTGCGTACTATTTATCAGAATGCTGTGCAATTTGGTACACATAATTGGAACATGTCATATTCCAAGTGTGCAAAATTTCATATTCCTATCTTTATTATTAGCCGAGAAAAAAATTGGTGTGCATTACTTTTTGACCTCCCGTATACATGGGTGTGATAAATTCGCACAAGCCTACATAGACGACATTATCATCTTCACTAAAGGAACCAAACAAAATCATATGCATCATATAGAACAAGTGTTTAATAGACATAGGCAACACAACATACAATTAAAAATAAACAAATGTCAATTTTTGAAACAGGAAGTAAAGTATGGGATTCAGGGTAAACAACAAGGGCATTATGCCAGTCAATGAAAGGATAAGAGCCATCAAAGAAATGACGCCACCTACAAGAGTAAGAGAGGTGAGAAGTTTCTTGGGAATGTGTGGATACTACCGAAGATCCATACCTGGGTTCGCAGAGATTGCCGAGCCACTAACCACACTGACAAGAACATATAATAAGTTTAGATGGACACCACAATGTCAACAGGCGTTTAACACACTAAAAGAAGGATTAACGGTGATCGTTTGGTTAGCGCACCCAAACAAAGATGGAAGAATGATACTATATACAGATGCCTCGGATACATCAATAGGGGTATGTTTAGTAAATGAGAACACAAATATCGACAATACAACTGGAAAACAACTATACAGGAAGCCCCGATCTATTTCCTATCACATAAACTAAGCAGAACACAGGTAATGTGGGCCACAGTAGAAAAAATGCATATGCCATACATTATGTAATACAGAAGTTACATTTCTATTTGTATGGAAATACAATAGTTATAAGAACGGACCATAAGCCATTAAAAGCAATACTGGATGGTCCAATAAACAACAGGAAGATAGATATGTGGTCGTTATCAATACAAAATAGTGGAGCAACAGTAGAATATATAGAAGGAGCAAAGAATACATGTGCAGACTGGTTGTCCAGGTTGCCGAGAACAGAAAATGTAGGAAAGGAACAAACAGAATCATGCACAGGCATAGACGATAGAACGTTTCAAGTTAACATAATAAATACGAACCGAATAAGACAGGAAATAATAACGGAAGATGAAGAAACGAATGGCATAGATCAGGAAAAACACGAATGCAAAATAGGCATAACTAGAGAAGAACAACAGAAAGACAAAGAACTAAAGAACATCATAGAAGAGTTAAAAAGAGGAAAGAAAGGCAAATGGGAACATTTCCATATAGAACAGAAGGACAGGGTGTTAACATATATAGAACCAAAGGAGGGGAAACACCCGAAGGTATATTTACCAGAACAACTCAAACCCCAAGTACTAAAAGCTTATCACGATCAGAATGGACATATGGGTATGGATAAAATGATAGACGCAATTAAAATAAAATACTACTGGCCAGGAATATATAAGGAAGTCGAACATTAAACACCGAACACTGTAGAGTATGTAAGACAAGAAATTTAACAGAAAAAGCAGGACCCATGCAAAGCATGGATAAACAATACTTTGCCATGCAAAAGATTAGTATGGACATAACGAGCCCGTATCCCACCACAATATCAGGAAACAGATATATATTACACATAACAGACTGCTTCAGTAGATGGCCAGAAAGCAGCCCCATACCCAATAAATCAACAGACACAGTCATAGACATTTTATTAAATGAATTTATTCCGAGATTTAGCAGTCCACTATGCACACTTACAGATAATGGAGGAGAGTACACATTGAAACTTCCATATACCACCCACAAGGGAATGCAATTAATGAAAGGCAGCACAGAACATTGAACGACATAATTTCTAAATTGACAAGGGGCCGAGATGAGGAATGGGACGTGAAGCTAAATGAAGCATTATCCGCGATAAGAGTGAATAAGAATGAAAGTACAGACTTCTCACCATTTTTTCTACTATACGGAAGACATCCGATGTTACCGACATACAATTTATTACAACCAAGAAGAAGGTACGTAGAGGAGGAGATACATGAAATCATCATCCAGCAGATGCATGATACTCAGAGAATGGTCTGGAAAAAATTAAATAGAGCAGAAAGGAAAAATATGCAAAAGGATAGAAATAAAGAAAGCATTCATTATAGGGTAGAGGACAAAGTATTCTACAAGAACCATACAGCTATGTCAAAAATAAGCCCAAAATGGAAAGAAAGATATATTGTATTAAGTAAAACGGGAGACACAAATTATGTGATTAAACACATATATGGAAGAAAGGAAATAAGGACCCATAGGAAAAATATAAGAAAAGATGAGACCGTATGGTCAGAAAAAGAGGAAGCCCAAAGAATAAAAGCACAAAGAGGTAGACCACAAAGAAAATGCACATGGCGTACGAGAGAGTCCACAGAGGAAACCGATGGCGAAGAAGAACACGGAATAAACAAAATGACAGAAGAAAAGATTGCCACAGAAGAAGAGGCGATAGAACAAGACGGAACCCAAGATCCACAGACCTATGACAGCGAACCAAGTGGAGAAAGGGAAGAGGAGACACAATATCAAAACACAAAAAGCTGGACGAAACAGAGGCAAAACCGATGGGTACAAAGGGAAAGAATAACATCATCAGAAGAAGAGGACATGCCCTTATCAGAAAGAAGGGTGAGATTAAAATAAAAGAAACGAAGAAGACGAAAACAAGAACAGTTAGAACAAGAAACATATACGAACTCCCTAGTAGTTAAAGAAGAAATAGGAGAAGAGGAAGATGTGGAGAGAACCCGAAATGGGCAAATACGAAGCAACAGAGAAAAAGGGGAAGGGCACGGAAGAAGAAGAAGAAGAGAGGAGAGAACCTGAAATGGGTAAATACAAAGTAGTAAGAGAGAAGAAGAAGCAGAAGAGAGGGGGGAAACCCGAAATGGGTAAATATAAAGTAGTAAGAGAGAAGAAGAAGAGGGGAGAATCCGAAATGGGTAAATACGAAGTAGTAGTAAAAGAAGAAAAGAAAGAGATAACCCGAAATTGGTAAATACAAAGTAGTAAGAGAGAATTAAAGAACAACGCATGCCAGAGAAGTCAGATGAATAGATAGCACGGCTAGTTGTTAAGATAGATTAACGACTGGCACATATTGGAGACGAATTATGTAGATGCGAAATTGCGCACTAAAAGGTGAAGAGACGGAATTGAAGATGGAATTGATAAACTGTTTGCACGCCACAATAGGTAGTGCAATACAGTGCGCGGAGAGTGAAAAGTGACGTAAAAATACGATGACGTAGTTTAAGAGGCAGTTAGAAGGTTGGCCAGGAGAGAGTGGGTTGACGGTTGGAGTCCGCTGACCAGAGATGAACAGGGAAAAGGGCAGCTGATCAGTGATCACTTGAGCGAGTCGTGCACGGAAGACCCGGGCTGCCAGAGATCCCCTTACCGTTGATATGAACGTTAATCATATGATTGTTCAGTGTGTTCATAGACGATTGTGTTGTAAAGTGATTTGATAAACTGTTCACCTTGAATGAAGTGTGCGTGGAGGACTCGTGTGGCCAGAGATCCTCTACTGTTGATATAAACATTATTATAGGATTGTTCATAGACGATTGTGTTGTCAATTGATTAAATAAACTGTTGACTTTTGAAATATTAAAGACTCTTACAAATAAAAGAAAACATAAAGGTGTTACTAGTGGACAGTTCTGAAGGGGTTCAGAAACCGTTCGCTGTTGGCACAAAATACACAACTTATAAGTAATTGATTTGACTTACTGAACAATTTTTCTAAAAATAAAATAACTCCGGTAATAACAACAAAAGCATATTTTAAAAATAATTGTTTTTCTAGAAATCATTACAATAAACATTTAGTGATTTACCATATTATTTTTGTGCCGCAAATAAAACAGTTCTTGAAATACTGCTCTAAACTTTGAACTCATTTTTATGTAAATGAAGAAGTTAGCAGTGGCGTTGATGCCTTCCATGTGCAAGACAAGGGAGAACACTCCGATAATAAAGTTTTTTTCACGTTTGTCGATCTTCATCTCTGGGTTGATTAAAGGACATATAAAAAATATAGCACTCGGAGCGTAAGAAAAGATGAAAACTAAAGAAATTATTAAAACAAGTTTGACTACCTTCGCGTCTCTGTTTGAAATGTTACCTTTCGATACAGTTTTCGCTCGACTACGCCATTTTGCGTTATTCAGCAATGCCTTCACTAGAACAACAGTACAGCCGATGATAAAAATAAAAAACATTATAGGTAATAAGTTGTTGACTAAAAAGACGACGCCTTCGAATTCAAGTTGGTTTGAAATCTTGAGAAACCCCACCATAGATTTATTCCTGGAATGATCAAAGACGGAAGTGAATCTGGATATGTAAAACATTGGGGCGATAGCAGCCGTAACAATGACGTAGAGTACAAATATAAACGTGACGGTTCTTCTCGGCGTGATGATAGACTTGATCTTTAGAGGAGCGACAATGCAGACACATCGCTCAAACGCGATCCAAGCAGTTATTCCTGTTGTGATTCTGGTAAAGAAAACATGCATCCAAAAGAAAAAATACATGAATTGTTGTGGGTAGAAAGGCAGGTCCATTGCCATGATTGGTGGTGTCCAGCACAAGTTAAGAAAGAACTGAAACACAAGTGACCATAAGTCAGATATGGTCAGTCCTAGAAGACTTATGTTGACAGAATCTGTCACTCCTTGTTTAGTAAACGTTACGATGTTCAGCACGTTAACAATCAGCCCCAAGATGGTGACACACTGTGCAGGTCCCCAGAAGTTAATCATTAAGAAATATGAAAGCATTTCATTGCTGATTATAAGCTTCTGAATCTTTGCTACAGTACTGTTTGTTGTATAATGATTTAATGTATTGTTTGATCTAAAATATACGATTATTTCTGTCGCCATCTTTTAAAGTCGATTACATTAAAATAAAGTAGGAAAACCTTGTTCAGTTTCGTGTTGTCTTCATACATTAAAGTATATTCGTTCCCAGGACGCTCTAATGTATCCTGCCATTGAAATATTGGTGCCTATTCACCTGAAAAAGAAGATAACCTGAAGGCAATACTTAGTACTTTCCTATTTTGCCCTCTTTATATTCTCACGCACAAAAGATCAATACTGAAGATCTCGTTGGTTATTTGTCTTTGTTCATCCTTTAGGGCACAATACGTGAGCGACTTTTGGTCAATATGACGGATAGGCGGCAGGAGCCCTCGATGCTCTTTCTAAAAATTGTTCCTGGCTGCAGCTATCTTATATTCCGAGTCCGGCTTGCTGCCGGCGCTACTGAATTTAGTTTTATGTGCACACTGTGAACTGTGTTTTTCACCCGGATCGTGTTTCGATATTTCGATTGCTCACAATGAATGATGATATCGAATGACGTTCAGTTGCGTTCACTTTCGGTGCCGCTTGGCCTGATCTCTTTTTTCATGAAAGTAAAATGGAACATCTCAAGAAAGAATCGTTATAACTGAAACTGAAAATAAAAATACTATTACTGTATATCCTGTTTATAGTATACACAGGTGATTACTGTTTTCATAAAACATGAGATATATATGAAAATAACGTCTTACAAATTTATTTACTCTTAAATATGGAACAAGTCTCTGTCGGTTAAACTCTTTTGTATTAACAATATCTTCGTATGCTAATTATATACAATGTAAAAATCGTTATAAATGTTATAGCACAATGTATACGATACCAAATACATAAAATAATATCCGCAATTTAATACAAAACAAACAAAAAAACATATAAAATAATTTGTCCACGTGATAAGACATAACTGGTTATGGTTATTCGAAGGCCCACTAAGTGAAGTATCCCAGTGAAGAGATATCACTGCACACGAATGGAAATCCATAATTGATCAACCGCCCGTGCCGGTGGAATCTTCCGAATTAACATCTCATGGAATATCCAAACAATGAAGGGCAGTCCCCATCGTAGCAAACACAGATCACGTCAAAAGGCATAAGGTGTATTATAGCACCGACAGTGAACGCGTCTGAACTGTCCTTCGTTATACGATATCATCTTAAGACATCATAAGACATAAATATCAACGCACAATGAGCTGACAATAAACGTTGCCAGAACTCCAGACCTAAGGGCTGATCACGAAAATAATGGATTGATATAATATTAGAAACACTAGGGATTGAGCAATAAAGAGGAGAAAATCCTGATGAAAAAGTCACAACCAAATGGCAGTTCATAAAGAAAAACATACAAGAAACCAGCGACACCTGACCTAAAAAACAAAAATGGATAACTAACACCATCTTAGAAAAATGGAAGAAAGGAGACAAGCGAAGAACACTGCCCCATGCAATAAAATAGATAATGAAATACGCAAAATGTGCAAAATGGCAAAAGAAGACTGGCTCAGCCAAAAATGTATAGAAATAGAAACTATGGAAAGCAAACAAGACTTAATTGGAATGCACACAGAAATAAAGAGAATGACTAAAAAAAAGCCACAGAGAGTATATGCATTGCAGACAAAAAAGGAAAAATGCTAACAGACAGTAAAGATATAATAGATAGATGGCAGGAATATATAACAGAACTATTTCATGATCAAAGGGACAAGAAACCAATTATACAATGTACATCAGGCTATAAAATCTTAAAATCTGAGGCGGAAAAAGCTATTAAAAAAACAATGAAAAAGGGAAAAGCAGCAGGACCTGACAGCTTACAGATAGAGATGATACAGACAATAGAAGATTTTGGCATTGAAGTGATTACATACATATGCAACGACATATACCACAGAGGATACATACTAAATGAACTAAAACATCAACTTTCATTGCATTGCCTAAAAAGAATGGTGCAGTTGAATGCAGTGACTTTAGAACAATAAGCCTAATGAACCATGTTACAAAAATCTTGCTAAAAGTTATACAAGGAAGGATTCAGAATAAAATCAATACTGAATTAGATGAGCAGCAATTTGGATTTAGGCAAAATAGCGGGACAAAAGAAGTCATTTTCAGCATGAGAACATTAATCAAAATGTACACAGAAGTAAACAAACCAAAATATGCCTGCTTCATAGACTACACCAAAGCTTTTGATAGAGTACACCACAAACAACTTATAGAATGCCTAAAAGAGATACATCTACATTAATGGAAAGATAATCAATAACCTAAAATAAGCTGAGGATACTGTACTACTAGCAAAAAATCCTAAAGCTCTACAACAATTACTTAAAATAAACATGACAAGCAAAACATATGGACTAGATATGGATATCAAAAAGACTAAAACTATGATCATAAACAAAGAAGATGCTCAAAACCCACAAGTGGATATCAAAATTGAAGGAATAGACCCGGAGACAGTTCAGAGCTACAACTACCTTGGACATACTATAACCAGTGATGGAAAATGTACAACTGAAATAAACAAAAGAATAGGAATGGCAAAAATTAATGTTAATGTCATGAAGAACATACTAACATCAAAACAAATAACACCAGGGCTAAAACTAAGAATAGCAAAATGTTACATCTTCTCAATATTTCCATATGGTGCAGAAACATGGACATTAGACAAGAAAACAACATAGAGAATTGAAGCCTTTGAAATGTGGATATATAGAAGAATAGGTAGAATTGTATGGAAAGAAAAGAAAACAAATGATGAAGTCTTAAAACAACTAAAAATGAAAAGAGAACTACTGAACACAATTCAAACAAGACAAATGCGATTTTTGGGCCACGTTAAAAGACACAACAGCCTATTAAAAATAATCTTGGAGGAGAAAATACAAGGTAAAAGAGGCAGAGGCAGACCAAGACAAACTTGGACGAGTAACATCAAAAGATGGACAAATCAACCTATGACAACCTGCACCATCAAAGCAAGAGGCAAAGTAAAATGGCGCTCCATGGTAGCCAACCTTCGTTGCGGAGATTGCATCCGATGATGATGATGAGGAAATATAACAGCAGGATAAGCCTATAGAAGAATAAAAGATCATAAACTATCTCCCCTCGCCGATGAAAGGCTAATAAGAAAGGAAAGGCCAATGAAGAAGAAGAATGATAATGTAAGCCCGTAAAGTTAAATGTGGGCTTTAAATAGAATGTTAGCAAATAATTACAATGGGGTTTAACATGTAAATAACCTGGTATGATAGCGTGTTTGTGATAAAATACCAGAATCTCGACTGTGTTTTCGTTTTATATTTAAGTTCACGTGTATATGAGCTTATGCAGAACTCACGAATATGTCACGAATATGTCATGTATATGTCACGAATAATGTTACAGACTTGTCGTGAAATGTGTATTGTTTATTTTATGTCTAAAATTGATACACGAATATTCTTGGTTTAGAAAGTTAGAGTCAGTGCAAAAAAGTCTGGCATTACGATGAAATAGCAACTTAAATATGTTATGAAATTATAGAAATTTATAACTGAAGTAATGGAATGTATGAAAAGAACAAATTCAAAATGTTACAATGCTATTTATAAAAGCTAAAAGCGTTATTTCAGACCCGGAAGGAAAGTTCAATTATTACCCTGTCGATACTGTCAATAACAGTAAGTATATATTATACATGCATTTGTTATTATCAGTACAAATTGCAAAATATAAATTAGCAGAAATTGATGTTTGATATTTTGAAATTACATACAGTCTCAGGATACAGTGTACAAATTGTAAAAAAAAATGAGCAGAAATTGGTGATATTACACAGTTTCAGAATAAAACCTGGCACTAATTTAGGACCTCGGGATGAATTGTAATATCGGCCTCTGTTGGATAAGTTAAAGTTCGTAGTGTTAACATATTGAACGAGTGGACAATTTTAAAATTACATAACCTGAACTTAGCGCATGAGATTTTATTAACCATAAGTATTACTTTAGGGCAAAACAACACAAGGAAAACACGTAAAATGTGTAAACAATATGACTAAAGATGTCAAAATATTTAATTTATTGTTTTGCTCGAGTTACAGTTAAGGTTTTATCGGGAAGTGACTACAGCAGTTCCTCTGCTTAAATTTCCTCAATATGTACAGTACCCACACTATTCTCTGATAGTAAAAACTCTACTGGTTTGTCGCGATCAAATTTAGTTCAACTCGAGAATAGATTATTAAGATTAGAGGTCTTTCAGTATCAAGAATATGTAGAATAGACATATAATTTTTTGGAGGTAATTCATGGATGAAGTAATACTTTTTTGGAAGGAAAAGAAGACAAACAGTAAAGTTCTGAAATAACTGAGATTAAAAATAAATTTAAAAAATCACTTAACACAATTGGAAAAAACAACTGAAATTTTTGGAACATGTAAAGAGACACGATGCCCAGTTAAAAGTCTTCATAAAAGGGAATATACAAGGAAGACAAGCCACAGGCAGACCAAGACGAAAGTGAGCCGATAACATCAAAAGATGAACAGGTGAACCAATGAAAACATTCACCATCAATACAAGCTACAGAGTAAAATGGTGTTCCATTGTAGCCAATCTTCGATGTGGAGTAGGCATCAATAGAAGAGTGCATGCAAACGTTCTGTTACACTGAAACGATTAACTGCCTTGCAGTAAGTTGGAGGACATAAAATGCGTTAATATGGAAAGAAATCCATGATATTCAAATCTAGCAAGTTGAACAGAAGGGTACAGATATTTATTCAAATTTGTTAATGTAATCCAGTAACTTTTGAATAATTTGTTAAAAAATTTTAATGAGATAACCGAAACAGTGACAGTTTGTGCTAGAAACTTGTGCTATTACGAAATTGAAAATGAGAAAACAGTACGAACGTTTAATAGATACTTGGAACGTCTGCGGTCTAGGTGATAAAGCACAGAAATAGTTGAATTTATGAAAAAAAGCAAGAATATTTTGATGAACTCTCAGCCACAATAAATAAAGTCAAAGACGCAGAGAAACTAGACAGAAATTGACATGAGAATACAAAAAGCAAATGCTATCACATACCAGCTTTCACCATTGTTAAGACATCCAAACATTTCTATAACAGCTAAACAACAAATGATAAATAGCATTTTCATACCAACTTTGTGCTATGAAAGACAAACATGGACCCTTTCTAAATCACATTTAAGAAAGATCAATACATGTGAGATGCGATGCTTGAGAAAAGTAACAAACAACACAAGAAGAGATAGAATACCAAATGAAACCATAAGAAAAATGGTAGAAATAAAACCCTGTCAAGAATATATAGTGCAACAACAACTTAAATGGTTGGGCCACCTGGTCAGAATGAATCCTCACCAATCACCACCAAGGGCGTTCTTCTCGAGAATGCATGGAAAAAGACAAAGAGGAAGACCCAGAAGAAGATGGATAGATGCAGCCATAGAGACATGTAACAACAAAGGAAAAAAACTAATTCAGACAATTCGAGTAGCTCAAGAACGACAAATGATATAAACCACGACACCTTTTTGGTATCAGAGAAAGAGAAAAGAAGAAGAAGGAGATAACGATAAGAAAAGCTTAGTAATAGGAAAACAGTCGCAAACAAAAATACTCACAAGAGGCTAATGCAATTGAACCGTAAATTGCGTAACACAAAATTCAATGAAATCTGCTATAGGTAAGAGAAGAAGAAACAAATAAGAAGTCCTGCGACTTTATATTTATTTAATTTTTCATTTTAAGACGCTTTGCGATTTGCAAATTTGAAATTAAAAAAAAAATTATTGCGACAATAACTACAGGAACAAAGACTTTACGTGAAGATTGAGAATATAATTACAGGAACAAAGACTTTACGTGAAGATTGAGAATATAACCACAGGAACAAAGACTTTACGTGAAGATTGAGAATATAATTACAAGAACAAAGACTTTACGTGAAGATTGAGAATATAATTACAGGAACAAAGACTTTACGTGAAGATTGAGAATATAATTACAAGAACAAAGACTTTACGTGAAGATTGAGAATATAATTACAAGAACAAAGACTTTACGTGAAGATTGAGAATATAATTACAGGAACAAAGACTTTACGTGAAGAGTTAGAATATAATTACAAGAACAAAGACTTTACGTGAAGATTGAGAATATAATTACAAGAACAAAGACTTTACGTGAAGATTGAGAATATAATTACAAGAACAAAGACTTTACGTGGAGATTGAGAATATAATTACAAGAACAAAGACTTTACGTGGAGATAGAGAATATAATTACAAGAACAAAGACTTTACGTGAAGATTTAGAATATAATTACAAGAACAAAGACTTTACGTGGAGATAGAGAATAACAACGTCGGCCTGTCTGGGGAGAAGTAAATGTCGAGAAAGTTGATAAATGGTGAGACTATCCGTGACCTATGGTCAAATAAGAAATCTGTTGTTGTTGTTGCGTTCGCCAGCTATCAACTTTGACGACTTCCCTAGAGACTTAGAACTGAGTTTTGCGTGTTAATCCATTTTTTCCTGGCAGCCGTGTGCACAGGGGTCCCTCGCCGCACAGGCAGATAACTGCGACTTCGGGGGTACTCATGTTTTTTTTCCGTCGATGAGTAACTGACGTTTCAAATAAGGAGTCTAAAAGACCATTTATGATTTGATTAGTAAATAAAGCCGTACAGTGCAGTCGCCACGTAGTACACAGGTTTTATTTTTATTCCCGATCGAAGGAAAAAAAAAGATATACTCATCTCGTTTCACTTATTTGGAAGAGTAATGTTTGTAATCAACTCGGCATCTGCACACCGCTGCACACTAACAATTATTATTTCCAAACTAAAGTTGTATTTGATTATTAAGATTGTGCCCAATTTCAAGAATGAAGATATCTTTTCAATTCATTTGGAGTGGTAAATTCTTACTGTATTTGCTACATAAAATAATGAGAATTTTTTTTTAAAATGTAGAAATTAGAATAAATTATTAATATTACATCTAAAATATATGTTACTTCAACTCACTTAAAAAAAAATATGTGTACCTAATCATTCTTCAGGGCAAGAAGGACATCCAGTGATTGGAGGACTGGACGCGCTTCTTATATAATGTGTGGAAGAGAGTGGAAAGTCAAACATTTTAAAATTACCAAAAGCAGTATTATTGCATGATACTTTATCATCATGTTCTTGATGTTATACCTTTTTTATCATGTTCTTGATGTGATATCTTTATTATCATGTTCTTGATGTGATACCTTTTTTATCATGTTCTTGATGTGATATCTATATTATCATGTTCATGATGTGATATCTCTATTATCATGTTCTTTATTGTGATACATTTATTATCATGTTCTTTATGTGATACCTTTATTTTCATGTTCTTGTTGTGATACCTTTTATTTTCATGTTCTTGTTGTGATACCTTTTATTATCATGTTCTTGTTGTGATATCTTTATTGTCATGTTCTTATCGTGATACCTATTTTATCATATTTTTTATGTGATAACTTTATTATCATGTTCTTGTTGTGATACATTTATTATCATGTTCTTTATGTAATACCTTTATTATCATGTTCTTTAAGTGATACCTTTATTATAATGCTCTTTATGTGATATTTTTATTAACATAGATCATGTGATTTATTCTCTCTGTCAATAAATATTCAGAAGGCTGTGGTTCTTTAGGTAATAATAGAACAAAGAAGTATGTGTTAGCACTCGGAAAGAATGACAGACAAACAACAACAGAAAAAAACATAGAACAATATATGGTCCGACGCAGGATTCGAACCCGTACTCCATGGCACCGGGCCTTGCTCTTCGCCTCGGAAGTTCCCTATATAATAATATTTATGTATTATTATTTGTATCCAGTATGTGGTTCTTTAACAGGATGTAGTCACACCCGCAACTATAACATTAAATAACACCACTATACATATGGCCACAACCACCATCTTCCTTGAAGAAGGCATACATTCCCGATTCAAAATGCAGCTTCAAAATTTGGTAAACTTAAATATAAAGCATGGACCCACACCAAACTAACACTCAGGGCTAAGAATCTAATTTACCAAAGGTGTTTTCTTAGGATACATTTATACGGGTCAGAAACTTTGACTACCTTTGCAGCGCAGGAGAAAATGTTAACCAGCTTTCAAGTGCATTGTCTTCACAAGATAATGAACGTCAAATGGCAGGACAAAATGATTAACTGTAATGCCTCACAAGGTGTCACACTCCCATCCACCATGGTAACACTTAGGTGTCGCACACTAAGGGGGCTTGGTCTAATAAGAAGAATGGCAAACAATTATTGTATAGCGAACGTAGGGACGGAAAAAAGACCAAAAGGCAGACCAGTGCTGCGATATAACGTTGTAATTTGCCTCGTTTCTCTTTAGCTTTAACTGCTTCAGACCATTTTATTTTCATTATCATTTGAGTGCCGTCTCCGCATCAAAGGTTGACTATCATTGAGCGCCATTTAACTCTGTCTCTTGCTTTGATAGTGCAGGTTGTCATAGGTTGACTTGTCCATCTTTTTATGTTACTCGTCCATGTTAGTCTTAGTCTGCCTCTGCCTCTTTTATCTTGTATTTTCCCTTCCAAGATTACTTTTTGCAGGCTGCTGTGTCTTTTAACATGGCCCAAAAATCTTATTTGTTTTTTTCAAACTTGTGTTGAGTAGATCTCGTTTCATTTTTAATTGTTTTAAGACTTCATCGTTTGTTTTCTTTTCTTTCCATCCAATTATCCCTATTCTTCTATAAATCCACATTTCAAAGGCTTCAATAATTTTTTGTTATATTTTCTTGTCTAATGTCCCTGTTTCTGCAACATGCAGAAGATATAATAGTTTACTATTCTTAGTCGTAGTCCTGGTGTTATTTGTTTTGATGTTAGTATATTTTTCATGGTATTAAAATTAATTTTTGCCATTCCTATTCTTTGTTTTTTTAAATTTTCCATTTTCCGGCACTTGTTTATAGTGTGTCCTAGGTATTTGTAGTTCTGAACTTTCTCCAGGTGTATTCCTTCCATTTTGATATCTACTTGAAGGTTTTGAGTATTATCTTTGTTTAAGATCATAGTTTTAGTCTTTTTGACAATCATATCTAACTTATATTTTTTGCTTTTCATTTTTTTTTCGTCATGTAATTGTTGTAGCTCTTTAGGATTTTCTGCTAGTAATGGAGTGCCATCAGCATATCTTAGGCTATTGACTATGTTTCCATTAATGTTTAGGCGTGGCATCTCTGTGATGTTTTTTTTTTTTTTACAGATTTGCTAAGTAGACATATCTTGTAGACAGTCTATAAGTTGTTTATGGTATATTCTATCAAAAGCTTTAGGGTAGTCTATATAGAAGGCATTTATTGATTTATTTAATTATGTGTACTTTTCTATTAATGTTCTCACACAGAATATGGCTTCTTTTATCCAACTGTTTTTTTCATAAATCCAAATTGTTAGTTCTTCTAATTCCATATTGATTTTATTCTGAATCTTTCCTTGTATTGCTTTTAGCAAGATTTGCTGAATGGCTCATTAGGCTTATTGTTTTGAAACCACTGTCTCCAACTGCAGCATTCTTTATAGGCAATGCAATGAAAGTTGTTTTTTAAAGTTCATTTCGTATATATCCTGTATTGTTTATGTGGATGCATATGTCTGTGATCACTCAATGCCAAAATATTCTAGTGCCTTTATCATTTTTATTTGTATGTTACCAGGCCCTGCAGGTTTTCCTTTTTTTTCATTGTTCATGTTGTTTTTATATATTGAGATATAAGGATATTTGCAGGGTTTCCTTGAGCGAATTCTCTATCAACGAATTAAACTGGTAAGATCTGGCATCAGATCGGAGCATTATGCGAAAGCAAAAAAAAAACAAAAAAACTGTTGTAAAATTAAGGAGTCAAAAGGCTGATGGAAAGGAGACGAGACCAGGTTCCACAAATACACCTTTTAATTCTCCAATCGAATCTGTCTATCATATATAGGCAGAGTCAACGACTATCAAATAAAGGCAGAGTCAACGACTATCAAATATAGGCAGAGTCAACTACTATCAAATAAAGGCAGAGTCAACGACTATCAAATATAGGCAGAGTCAACGACTATCAAATATAGGCAGAGTCAACGACTATCAAATATAGGCAGAGTCAACGACTATCAAATATAGGCAGAGTCAACGACTATCAAATATAGGCAGAGTCAACGACTATCAAATATAGGCAGAGTCAACGACTATCAAATATAGGCAGAGTCAACGACTATCAAATATAGGCAAAGTCAGCGACTATCAAATATAGGCAGAGTCAACGACTATCAAATAAAGGCAGAGTCAACGACTATCAAATATAGGCAGAGTCAACGACTATCAAATATAGGCAGAGTCAACGACTATCAAATATAGGCAGAGTCAACGACTATCAAATAAAGGCAGAGTCAACGACTATCAAATATAGGCAGAGTCAACGACTATCAAATATAGGCAGAGTCAACGACAATCAAATATAGGCAGAGTCAAAGACTATCAAATAAAGGCAGAGTCAACGACTATCAAATATAGGCAGAGTCAACGACTATCAAATAAAGGCAGAGTTAACGACTATCAAATATAGGCAGAGACAACGACTATCAAATATAGGCAGAGTCAACGACTATCAAATATAGGCAGAGTCAACGACTATCAAATAAAGGCAGAGTCAACGACTATCAAATATAGGCATAGTCAACGACTATCAAATATAGGCAGAGTCAACGACTATCAAATATAGGCAGAGTCAACGACTATCAAATAAAGGCAGCTTAAACCACGAGAGACGCTGTTCAGTAAAACAGCATCCAGCATGATACTAATATTTTATTAGAATACTGAAAAATCATGATTGCTTGCTACAAACCGTCTGTCGGGACGTTAAAGGCCATACGTATTATCAAGTTCTGAATGTACTACATTTATTATCATGTACGTAATGTGATACCAAGATGGAAGCTCGTCTGCGTCCGTACCATGGTTTAAACAATGTTGACTTTGAACATCACGCTATCTGTTATCACAGCGAGTTGGCGGATTTTTAGAAATGTAACCACGGGTTTAATAATAAATGTTTGTAAACAGTTCGTTAACCACAGCTGTAGATCAAGTCTTTATTCTGCTGGCTTCGTTCGAGACCTTGGAAGTTATGACCTAATTTGTGCAGTCGGTTGGTTTGGGACGAATTGTACGTTACAATGTCACTGCTATAATGACTCAGTTTGTGACAAAACTACAGGGGCATGCCCAAACAATGACAGTTGTCAGCACAAATATTTCGGACCCCAGTGTCAGTACTTGGATCTCGTTTACAAATACGCCCACAAATCTGAACCTACTTTCCCGTTTGATAACAACGACACAACATGTAATCCGGACACAGATTCTACATCAGTTGAGGCAACTCTCAATCAATCTTTGCCGTTCTCCTTGTTTAAGATTTATGTGAATGACTTAACAGATCTGGACAGTTTCACGGTAAAACTAAATGGTTCTGCCTCATGTAATAATGAATCAAGGTTAATAGATTGTTCGCACGAGATTGATGTCTTTTGCTCTGGGGCTGGTCTGATCAACAAGTTACGGATTGAAGGGGCGATAGTTGCAAATATCTGCTCCATCTACATTGGCGGGGGTAGGAATGTGGCTCTCAAACAGAACACAAACCAGACCGACACATTTAATGCTTGCTATACAGGAGACGGATGTGGATCAGAGGCCGCAGTTAATGGCAAAACAAAGACCAATGTCTATGACAATGACTGCACACATACACAATTGAGAAGTTGAACCAATTCTGTTTACTGGTATCTGAACTATGCCACGTCCCGGAAGACTCACACCATCCGAATTTATCATCGAGCTAGCACTATGATTCGGGTAAAGAATGCCACTCTAAAGGCTTTCTCTGACAGTGGCGGCGTAGTGTTCCAGTATAATGATATATCATACCCAAACATTTCTGTGAACACTATTGTAGTCACCATACAAGCGACAATGGCACACATTAAGATTGAGTTCTCATCGACCATTTCGCAAGCCGACAGTGCACTGACGGTGAGTGAGGTGCAAACATTTACAGACACCTATTGTCTGGACGGACATTCTTGGTCGTTTTGTGCAGTGTGTGCTGCAAAGGCTACAACGTCATTATCGGTACGTGTCACGGCAACTATTCACATGGGATCTATGGTCATGACTACTCCGGATCTTGTTTTAGTGTCTGTCCTTTATGTGAGGAAAAAATCCGGAAAATGCCTACAATGTAAACGTCCTAGCTACATCCGTAGTGACACTTGTCCCGATGGTAATTTTGGGCTACAGTGCAAACAGACGTGTTCTGATGGCTGTGACATCATATGTGACCCGGAAAGTACAGATTGTACGTGCAAGGAAACGTACTACGGATCAGACTGCACTCTCAAATGTCCGGACAACTGTTTCAACGACACTTGTGAACAGTCAACCGGGAACTGTACATGCAAGGGAACATTCTACTGGTCAGACTGCACTCTCAAATCTCCGGACAACTGTTTGAACGATACCTGTGAACAGTTAATCGGGGATACTGCAACAAACCCAAGCATATGGAAACCTTAATGTGTTTGTGTGCTGGACATGGTTCATTTCTTGGTGTTTTTCCGTAAGCCATGGCTCATATCTTGATGTGTTTCTGAGCTATCCATGGCTCATATCTTGATATGTTTCTGTGCTAGCCATGGCTCATATCTTAGCTTGTGTGTGTGCTGGCCATGGCTCATATCTTGGTGTGTGTCATGTTAGTCATATCTCATATCTTGGTGTGTCCGTGTTAATCATGTCTCATATCTCTATGTGTGTATGTGTTTAGTCATATCTCATATCTTAGTGTGTATCTGTGTTAGTTGTCATGTGTTATATCTTTGTGTGTGCATGTTTGGGTTAGATATCTCATATCTTTGTGTGCATGTTTATGTTAGTCATATCTCATATCTTTGTGTGTGCATATCTGTGTATGTCACATCTCATATCCTTGTGTGTGCATAGCTATGTTAGTCACATCTCATATCGTTGTGTGTGCATGTCTATGTTGATCATATCTAATTTCTTTGTGTGCATGTCTATGTTAGGCATGTGTCATATCTTTGTGTGTGCATGTCTATGTCAGTCATATCTCATATCTTTATGTGCATGTTTATGTTAGTCATGTGTCATATATCTTGATGTGTGTCAGTGTTAGTCATGCCTCGTATCGCTGTGTGCATGTCAGTGTTGGTCACATCTCCTATCTTTGTGTGTGCATGTCTGTGTTAGTCACCTCTAGTGACTCGAGCAGATGGTGCTCGTAAACCTGGGAGGGCCGACCATCTAAGGGCATAATCCCCATACAGAAAAGATCATCTGCTGCCTTGCAGGACGATTGGGGACAATCAAAGGCTAAGGAATACAAACCTGAATATAATACTGGCTGAAATCGGATGCACTGGGCCACTGGCGCAGAACACAGTGCAACGTTTTAACGGGTGTTCAATCAGAGTGGATCTGGCAGACTCTAATTGTGATGTTCTGCCTGTGGGGGCGATCAACACACTTAACCTGACAGCTGACTTCATGTGAGAGTCTGGAATCCTACTCTGATTGAGTCCTGATCGCAGAGAGAGAGAGAGAGAGAGAGAGAGAGAGAGAGAGAGAGTAATGTGATACCTTTATTATTAACAATACCCTTAATTCTAAAATGATTAAAGAAGTTATTATATTTTTACCCTTTTTTCCCCTACGTATTTTTGAATGACACTTGTATTTTTACACGTCGCTTGAGACCATCACCTGAACATTCGTGGTGCAAATTTGGAAAACTTCTTATCTACAATAAATGTTATACGGATTATTGTTATGCCACGACCCTTAACAGAAAAAACGTTCTCCGCCCCTGCATTAATACTCCCGTCTACCTTTGAGTATCATCTTATATGGAGGTTTATGTATTATTATTCCTTGTGATCAGATGTTTTCACCCGGTGTGCCACTGCTAACCACAAGAGTAATAATGGACGAAGACACAAACACCAATAAACGCTCGCAAGATAATTCCACAGAAACAGACCAACAATATACAGGAAGTCTTAATTCATTAGAAGCTGCCGTGGTTTACTGTGCAATTGTTGCTGATCAAATGAGTTCAATTTTCTGAGGTGGCGATGTTTTTGTGGATCTCCACCGACTGTGTGCCCACAGTCTCCGAAATTGAGCATCAGTTGTTGTTTTTTTTTTTTTGGTGTTAAGAGGAAGAGGGGAAGGATATGAGGAGTGAGTATAACAGTCTAGCGTGATACGTGTACCGCTGATATGTGACAAAATACATAAATATGAGAATTATGTCATATTTTCTTTACACCTGACTAAATTTACCTCTTAAATTACCCATGCTACCGTAATTACTGACTTGAATGAATATATGAGCATCAATCATCAGTATTTGTGATAAATATCGAACAAAATACAATAAACATAAAACATTTATTCAATAAAATAAAATATGATCAAAATGAAATTTACATCTAAAAACCCAACTGTGGTGACACATTTAATGTTATGTAAGATTTGTCTTTGTTTAATTAAGTTCATGTCTGTGGGTGAACCTTTTTTTTAATTTCGCAACGTAGCACATGCAAATATCTTCATATTTTGCACTTTTTTAGAACAGATTTGTTGTTTTAACGAGTTATTTGTAGCAGTCCAGCATCAAGAATTCAATTGATGTGGGGGCTTTTCGCCGTTCACTTTACGCACTTCGTGATCATATAACATTTTTACTAATTTTCACAATAAAATAGTTGTTTAAAATAAATATAACAATTAACCACATCCGCAGGGCAGAAAATTAAAACAAAATATCCCAGTCGAAAAGTACGGAAAGAGTTAAAATGTGAACAATATTTTCTCAATAAAAAGCTGAATATAAAGGGAAACAAACAACAACAGTCTATCCTTTTTTTTAAATTATAAAATACATAGCTTTTAACTGTCTTATGCTGATATTTGTTTATTCTTATAAAGATTATTCGACATTAAACTAATAGTTTATAATATGTATGTATGACCCTTTTCGTCTTGTCAGACGGTCTAGTGGAGACTATTTTGTACTTTTTTGTTTTTGAGGTTTTGTTTTTGTCGAACAGCCTCTCTCGTGGCTAATTCTACCAATGTTTGACAAACACACACGGTCACAGAATGAACAAGCCTGGTCCACAGATCCACAGGATTTTCCGTCCTTTTTCAAGAGTCTCTCTCTGCGATCAGGACTCAATCAGAGTAGGACTCCAGACTCCCACACGAAGACAGCTGTCTGTTTAAGCCTGTTAGATCCACTCCGCCTGAATACCTGTTAAAACGTTGCACTGTGTTCTGCGCCAGTGCATCCGATTTCAGCCAGCATTTTGTTCTGGTTTGCTTTCCTTAGCTTTTGATTCTCCCCAATCTTCCTGCAAGGCAGCAGATGATCTTTTCTGTAGGGAGATTCTGCCCTTAGATGGTCGGCCCTCCCAGGTTTACGAGCACCATCTGCCCGAGTCACTAGAGGTGACTAACACAGACACGCGACTTGGAATATGAGGAAACTGCAACAAGGAACACTTTTCATGCATAGCCTTCAATTGTTCCCGCCGCCTATCCCATTATACCGGTAATTCACGTCCTCTTGAAAATGATGATCGTCGTAGCAATTGATGATGTTAGACCATCGTTGTTGACTCCATTTCCGAACATATAGACACACAGTTAGTCGTCAAATTATCCCCGACGCACATCAAACAGCAGACCGTAAGATTAGCGCACGGCCGATCTAGGGAACCATTACGATGACGTAGCACACAACATTGTCGCCGAAAACAAACTCTCGCACCCTTTAGATTTCTGATTACTGTAGTGTAAGCAGCCTACGACGAACAAATAACGAAGAAAATTCCCCAAAGAGACAAAACTGCGACTGACGAAGTAGTTTACATTAATGTGTAACATGGAAATAACATGCGCCAAAGAATTCCAACAACGGTCATGAACAGCACCAATGTGGTGTAAAGCGCAGATCAAGTCTAGACGGTGGAAGGTCTCATTCACAACACTTGATTTGTCAAAAACGGACGGTTGTCGGCTTTCGACCTCGCTTTAGCGGCACAGATGTATTAAGTATATCACCATTTTGACTTTAACGCAGAAAAGTGCAACGGAGAACCGAAATTAATCAGACCCTGGATGCACTTTCTGCAGCGATCAAGAGGACGTGGACTAGATCCGCCATTTTGAAAATGAGTCTTATCTCTTCAAAGTGTTACCTTAGCACAGTCTCATAAGATGTTATACCAATCCTTATACATGCTCTCCGTGATATGCTATCACTTGTCAGATATTCCCAGTCATTTTCACAGATGGAGAAGCATTCAGAGATTATTTACATATATCTCTATATCGTAGTTTAAGCCTGCCGATTTGTCTTTTCCGTGTATTAGTTCACCATATAGTTTGTTTGGGGATGCGCTTTTCTTCCATTCGGTGGAAGTGTACAAAATACAGTGCAACTAACGAGAGAGCAGTAGGCTAGTTTCTCACTAGGCGATTTAATGAATGTTGGTTCAATATTGACGCTATCCAGTTGAGCCATTTGAAAAACTATTTGATAACTTGATTGTTTGGCTGCCGGGGTATTAACAGCAAGAAAAAAAGAGCTGGCTTTCCGTTCACATTTATGTGTTGTGATCTAACGTGACTTAGGCTTCATATGTTGTGATTTAACGTGACGTAGGGTTCATGTATTGTGATCTAACGTGACGTAGTGTTCATGTGTTGTGATTTAACGTGATGTAGGGTTCATGTGTTGTGATCTAAGATTACGTAGGGTTCATGTGTTGTGATTTAACGTGACTTAGGGTTCATGTGTTGTGATCTAAGATGACGTAGGGTTCACTCCAATACAAATTTAGATGGTAATGAAAATCATAACCTCTATTAATGCTGTGTCGTGACAAGTGTATCAACTCTCTGTTCCCAACAAGTAAATAAATGTTAAGAATTGCCACTATAGTTCGAACAAAATCATTTAAAAGTCAGAAAATGAGTAACATTTTGCACTATCAATGTGATTATTTGGGAGCCGCGATAGCTCAGTGGTTAGTGAACTGGGCTGCAAAGGACAAGAGGTAGGGTTCGATCACAACCCACGGCTTCTGGTTCACCCAGCCTTTAATGGGCACCGAATTTTTTTCTGAGAAAGTAAAGCGGCACGGGCGTAATACTGACCACATTATCCCAATAATCAAGTGCTGAAGGTCTGTAAAATGTATGGTCACTAACACCATATTCACTATCAGTGCCAGAATTGGACGCTGGACTCTAGAACAATAAGAAAGATAACGACCACCGAAATGAAATGTGTCAGAAGAATGACAGGAAACAGCTTAAGGGACAGAGTAAGAAACACCGACCTGAGGAAGAAACTCGAAATTGAACCAACCTTTGAATACATAAAGAAACGACAGATAAATTGGTTCGGCCACATAAGACAAAAAGAACTAACAATGACTCAAAGAGCCATAAACAAACCGCTACGAAAACGCCAGATTAAGAGGAAGACCGAGAAAGAGATGGATAAAGGAAATACTAGAGTCACTAGGAGGGATAACACCAGAAGAGGCCAACAGAAGAGCAAAGAATCGCAGATTGTATCTCCCCTCGACGCCAACGGCAATGGAGGAAGTATAGAAGAAGAAGAAGAAGAAGAAGAACACCATATTCCCTATAAGCTACTTGGCGTGACGGGGGTATTTATGTTTTTTTTTTATTGCATGGTGATTATTTACAGTTATTGGCTCTACAATTAGATTTTGGAAGTCAAGGTACAAGATGTAATTTAACAGTTTCCCCGTGGCTTTGATCAACTGTGTGTGACTGCGAGCATAAAGCTCCAAGAGCACTCCTGATATGCTGGTTTGTTTAGTCAACTGATCATCCTCTCTGCACTTGGGACAACAATGTCAGGGCACAGACCTGCCGCTCAAAAGTAGCGAACGGGGAGGAGACAAATAATAATAAATGAATATTAGAGGGAAACATCCGACGCGATAATCAGTGAATCAATTCAGAGGAAGAGGTATGTTTACAGCAATCGGAAAAAAATGACAAATAATCAACAACAGAAAAAAATATGGACCAAGGCAGGATCGAACCCGTAATTTTAGTTAGCTGAGTGGCAGTGTTCCCTAGCGTTTGGCTTTTCGTGGCAAGGCGCTGTGCCACTGAGTTCGGGTTCGATCCTGTCTTGGTCCATATTTTTTTCTGTTGTTAATTATTTGCCATTTTTTCCGAGTGCTGCAAACATACCTCTTCCTCTGAATTGATTCACATTTAACGAACGGCGAGTAGCGCCTGACGACATCAGTTTGTTGTTTGCTTCCTAATTTACACTCCAGCGTCGAGGGGCTGGCTGTCTTACTGTTGATAAAGTTGCTCGGAACTCACAATCGTGTCTTTTCCTGGTGTAAAGAACAAAAAATCTCGTCTCGTTAAGATATGGAGTGGTATTCTTGTTGTGTTCGTTAGATGAAATCTATAGCTCACAATTTTAAGCACTGTTTCTGTATGCATAGAAGTCTTCCCTATATCTTGAATTTTGTATAGCGCAACTTTCAGTATATTCATCATCATCATCAAGTACCGGGCCTGCTGGCGCAGGTGATCATGTCTCTCCACAACTTTCGATCTCGACAGTTATTTATCATTTCTGTTGTTGACCTTCTGCCAAACCATTCTCTTAAGCTGTCTGGTATTATTTCTCTTTGCTTCCCTCTATCTCTTCGTCCCTCAATTTTTCCAGTTGTTACAATATATTCCAGTTGTTCTCTTCTCATTACATGGCCAAAAATGATGATTGTTTCTTCCTAATATTGGAAATTAGCTCTCGTTTTGCCTTGGCCTCTTTCAGAACGTTTTAATTACTCTTCTTATCTGTCCCTAGTATTCTCAAGATTCTTCTGTAAAACCACATTTCTACAGACTCCAGTAATTTTCTTGTCTGTTGTCCTATTGTCCATGATTCACATCCATATGTTAAGACTGGCTCTACATAACATTTAAGAACTCTTTTTCTTGTTTCTATTAGCAAAAATGGATTACTCTTACCATTGTAGAATCATAATAAAATACATCGACATATTTGTCTCAAGAAGTTATTGCATTGATAACTTAGCAACGAAAGAGACCAAATGGCAAACCGGTCTTGAGATATAAGAATGTTTGCGAGACTTACTATCAGCGAAAAAAAACAAACAGGGAAAATCTGACGTCAGATCATAGGACATAGAACAGAAATAAAAAATGGCAAAGCGACAATCGTGGAAGAGAGAAAATGAAAATCTGAAGATAAACAGTACAGGAGAATGAGCCATGTATCAGAAACACACCTTGTCTATTCTGCGGTTGGATCTGTCTATTCTTTCCAATTTTGGCAGAATCAGTCACGAGAGCAGCTCCTCATTAAGGCAGCATTAGACACTATTATTTTATCAAACTACTGACAAATCATGAATGCTTGCTATTAACCACATATTAAAACGTCCAAAGCCATACAAATTTGTGCCTTTTACTCACAGTTGCCAAATTTCCATCTGGACAAAAAAACAACTGAACACAGGAGAACCAAGAATATGTTATTTATAGCAGAATTCTAGCACTTAAATCGAACTAATAGATTCGTTTATTTGGTTATGGAAGGCCCCGGTATAACTGCAAACGAATTAAAATCCATAATTGCTCAACCGCCCGTGCCAGCGTAATCATCCGAATCTCATCTCCCAAACAAAGAAAGGTAACTGTAGTCCCCATCATAGCAGTCTCAGCACACGCCAAAAATATAAGGCGAAACCGCGCAGAAAGTGAACACAGCCAACTCTTCCCTGTCATACGATATCATCATTCATCGAAAGCAATTGGAATATCGAAACATGATCAAAACAGATGAGACACACAGCTCACGGTGTGCACAGAGCACTTAACTCAGTAGCTCCTGCAACAAACCGGACTTGGAATATGAGGAAACTGCAACAAGGAACACTTTTCATGCATAGCCTTCAATTGTTCCCGCCGCCTATCCACCATTTACCGGGAGTTCACGTCCTCTTGAAAATGATGATCGTCATATTTAAAAAAAAGTGTAGAGCGCTTGATGATGTTATGCCATCGTTGTTGACTCCAATTCCGAACATATAGACACACAGTCAGTCGTCCGATTATCCCCGTCGCACATCAAACAACCGACCGTAAGATTAGTGTACGGCCGGTCTAGTCTAAGGATATACAATGAACCATTATGATGACGTAGCACACAAAAAAATTCGTGCACACAATTTCGCTCACCTTCGATTTCTGATTTAATCTAGTAAAAGCAGCCTAAGACGAACAAAACACTGTGCAAATTCCGTAAAGAAATAAAATTGCGGCTGACGAAGTAGTTTACATTGATATGTAACATGGAAATAACTTGCGTCAAGGAATTCCAACAACGGCCATGAACAGCACTAACTAATAGAATGCGTGATAGATTGATGCAGGGATGACAATGATATGTAACTTATATTGGGAATAAACTACGATAAAAATATAATTGTTAACCCTTTTTCTGCCACTAATGATATAAAAACAGTAGTAACACGAGGCTTCATTCCATCACCATGCTTTTTTTTTCAGTTCATAGTCTCAAAAGACATCATGGGGATGCCAAATCTAAATATTATTGATATATAATCAGTTATATAAGATATGCTGATCATACCGAAATACTGGCAAAACATCCTGACGAATTAGAACAAAGAGTTAACAAAATAAAAAAGACAAGCGTATTAGTAAGACTCAAGGTGTAACAAAGCTTGTCAATTCAGTGGACAGCTATCACCACTATTGTCCAACAAGGAAATAACTCTAGACGCAAAATGAGAACTTTACAATACAATCTTCTTCCAAACATTGTGCTACCAATGCCAGTCCTGTACCCTAGATGCAAGAACAATAAGAAAAATAACCACTACTGAGATGGAATGTGTTAGACGAATGACAGGAAAAAATCTGAGAAATAAGATCAGAAATGAAGAACTTGAGAAAAAAGCTAGGAATAACCACCGCCATAGAATATGTAAAGTAATTACAGATAAAATGGTTTGGCCATGTGCCGAGGGAGAAAGATCAAAACACAACACAACGAGCCTTCAATAAACGTTTCGAGAACGCCAGACCTAAGGGTCTACCACGAAAAAGATGGATTGACGTAATATTATTAACACTTGGAAACATAACAGCAGCAGAGGCTACAGAAGAGCTAAACGCCGCAAATTATATCTCCCCTCGACGCTGAAAGACAAATGAGGAAGGAAAGAAGAAGATAATTAGTAAGACTTTTTAGTATTAAAAGGACTAAAATTTAGATTATAAACAGAGGTAACACAAACAATACGAGTAGATATCAAAATAGAGACAAATAGTAATAATAAATGAATATTATTATAGCGGGAAACTTCGAGGCGGTAATTAGAGAATCAATTCAGAGGAAGAGATATGGGTATGTTTACAGCACTCGGAAAAATACCTGCTTCAGTCCATATATTGTTCTTTGTTTTTTTCTCTTGTTGATTATTTGTCATTTTTCAGAGTGCTGTAAACATACCTCTTCCTCTGAATTGATTCGCTAGATAACAAAATACATGGAAAGGACCATCTAGGAAAAGTTCAACAATGTAGCTACCTGGACATATTAAAACAAGTCATGGTAAATGTAAGACAGAGATAAACAAAAGAATAGGACTGACAAAAAGCAATTTTAGCAATATGAAAAATATAACCTAATAAATGAAAATAACATCAAAAGTGAATTTATTATTATTATTATTAAAATGTTATATCTGTTCAACATTCATGTATGATGCGGGAACATTGGCATCAAATAAGAAAAGTGCAGAAAATTGAAATCTTTGAAATGTGGATCTGTAGAAAATTAGAAATAATAGGTTGGAAGGAAAAGATAGACAAAAAGTGAAGTTATGAAGCAGTTGTAAAACAACAAAGCTCTTCTTAACACAATTCCAATAAGAAACCCGAAATTTTGTGGACATGTGAAGAGACACAATACCCCACTAAAGGTCACCTTGTATGCGAAGGTACAAAATAGACGAGGCAGAGGCTGACCAAGACTAAAATGGACTGATAACATCAAAAGATAAACAGGGAAACCACTGATAAACTTGCACTATCAAGGCAAGAGTCGGAGTAAATTGACGCTCTATTGTATATACAACTATCTATGTAGAAACGGGACCCAACAAATGAAATTTGTTCACACACACACACACACACACAAACACACACACACACACACACATATATATGTCGCTGGTAATTGAAAAAACATTGGCATTAAAACCATCCTATGCCTCAATGTGTGGAAGAAATCATTACTTTATAAAACTTGTTACTGTTAAATCATGTGATGGTTAATCACAGCGACTAAAATCTCATCAAATAAAGACATTTTTACATCTTATTTTGAAGAACTTGCAGAAGAAGAAGAAGATCCATTAAGTGTGGATGACAACTGGTACTCTCTGAAAACACACATCTATAATTGCGCTCTATCTACCTACGGCCAAAAACGGTTCTCAAAAAACGAGTGGGTCGAAGAAAATGTAGCAAGACTAGACCCACTAATAGCTAATAAGAAAAGGCACTACTAATCTTCAAAACAACCCCAAGCAAATCACCAAGGACCAGCTTAAACATGCACAAGCCACTCTACAACGCGAAGCAAAACGATGCGCTGTAACCGGCCTATATCTCTCTTAATATAGTGTTGTAACCGTATACATGTACTTCCATCGTTCTTCTGTATGAGTGCACTATTGAAGGCTATCGCTTGTTGTTGACTTCTTGCTTCGCTGACTGGCGAATCACTTCAGGGGAAGAGGTATGTTAACAGCACTCGGAAAAAATGACAAATAATCAACAACTGAAAAAAATATGGACCAAGGCAGGATCGAACCCGTACTCAGTGGCACAGCGCCTTGCCACGAAAAGCCAAACGCTAGGGAACACTGCCACTCAGCTAACTAAAAAATTAGCTTCGTAGGCAAGGTCCTTTCGCGAAGGCTTTCCCATGACTATAGCATAAGGCTGCGATCACAGCTCGGAAATATTTTTTCCTGTTAAGACAAGTATCTCCCGGATAGGGTAGGGCTGAATACTTCCGTTGCAGACAAACATTTAGGACGAAACAGCACGAATAGTAGTTTCCAGTGGTTAAGACTGGAGACAAATAATAATAAATGAATATTATTATAGAGGGAAACTTCCGAGGCGATAATCAGTGAATCAATGGTTAGTCTTCCAGTCCACCCGCTGCATTCTCCCCGCGGCTAAAAGTCTGTTGTGAATGGCCGGCCGACTAGCCGGAGATAAGCCACCGTGCCCCGACCCAGTTAGCTTTGCTGATTACCGTGTGTCGTATCGTACTTCGTGATGTGTATTTCGCTGACAATCACGTTCGTTCGTCGCAAACTCTGGCAAATACTTAACTGTCAACACATAACAAAGTCACCAGTATATAAAATAGTTGAACTTTATTGCTGCCCATTCCCTCAACTTGATCACTCATGTGATCCACACAATTTGTCTCACCTCGACAAATCATACAATGTCAATGAGTCTCATCTCAATAATAACACTGAACATCACAAACTACCCCTGCCCCACGCCAGCAGCTGTGGTCTGCTTGCGTACCAACTGACTTCTCTCTCTCCCAGTTTCACTCGTATAATACCTTACTCGTGACCCCCACTTCATCAAGTCTTGGCATCTCTATGTCTGCCAGCATATTACATGACATTAAATCGAACAACAATTTGATCATTGCACCCACATGTTACTACATTCAGCAGCTCTTTGTCTGCCAGCATATGAAATGACATTGACTACTCTTTCGCTCGATGGTCTTGACAAAAACAACAATTTGATCATTGCACCCACATGTTACTACATTCAGCAGCTCTCTGTCTGCTAGCATATAAAAATGGCATTGAATTCTCTTTCGTTCGATGGTCTTGAACAAAAACAACTTGATCATTTCACACACATGTTGCTATAAGTGAGTAAGCCTTTTACTCACCCTGGTATGATTTCGTGTGTCCGTTCCCTCTGCCTTGTTCACGCCGAATCAAACGGCACTATCAGAACATTAGCGGCCAATTACAATAACTGGAAACTCAGCGATCTAACTATCACTGTCATTGCTAACACTATTGGGCAACCTCTCAAGCCCTTGGACACTTAAATGCTACCTAACCACTGACTACTCTAATAAGCACTGGCCTTTCTTTGGACTGGACAACCTCCTTACTCGCGAGCTGGCAACAGACTTGTCTAACTACAAGAACGACTATATACAACACTTTTAAAGCTTGTTAGCCCTGAAAGGGTAACAGGCAGCACGATCTGTACCGGTCCACCGCTAGCTCGAAACTGATCATATTTTAAAACCTAACTTTCCTCTTGCCTCTTCTCCCACGTGACCCTCGCTCTCACAATCCTCGAGAGTTACTCAGTCCCCTGAGCTGATCTCAAGTTTACCCTTTTCTCGCCTTTCATGCTTTTCTGTCATTCATCTTTCACTCTATCTAACTGATTTGATCCTTACCCTTCTCTCCCTATTTTTTGACCCCTTTCCTTCATTCACCTTCTTTTCCCTCATTCTCTCCCCTCGTCTATCGTCTTCCTTTCTTCTCTCTCTCCCTATTACAGCGCAAATGAATACTGGAACAATCTATGCTCTGAAATACAGAAAGCTTCAGACAAGGGCAACTCAAAAACCATGCATGACAATATAAATAAGGCCCTTGGACCAAAAATAACCAAATTAGCCCCTTTAACATCCAAGTTTGGAGAACCTATTACTAACAGGGACAACAAATGGAAAGATGGGTTGAACACTACTCCAACCCATACCATGATGACAGACCAGCAAGAACACTTCCAGCACAATCAATATCTAAATATCCTACAATGTCGGAGTTGGACGTTGAGCCTACTATGAACTAACTTGCTGACGCCATAAATGCCCTCAAAAGAGTAAAATCTGCAGGAAATTACAACATTCCCACAGATGTACTAAAGGAAAACTTAAACGTACTACTTCCACATTTATACAAACTGCTAATCAAATGCTGGAGACAAGGAGAAATACTCCATGATATGAGAAATACTAAGATCATAACACTATACAAAAACAAAGGAGACAGGGGCGATTGCAATAGTCACAGAGACATATCTCTCCTTAGGAGAGCTGGCAAGTCTTTTGTGAGAGTAATACTAAAACGTCTGCATAGACTTGCAGAACGTATTCTTCCCGAGTCTCAATGCGGCTTCAGAGCCGGGAGATCAACCATAGACATGATTTTCACACTTAGACAATTACAAGAAAGATGTAGGGAACAAAATATGCCGCTCTATATTGCCTTTGTGCATCTCACAAAGGCCTTCGACTCAGTAACAGAGATGTGCTCTACATGGTGTTAGAAAGCATAGGCTGCCCACCTAAATTACTTAAGCTGATTATGTCCTTTCATGAAGACACGAATGCTAAAATCCACTTTGATGGGAGTTCATCAGAGAGTTTTAAAGTCAACAACGGAGTGAAACAGGGATGTGTCCTCGCCCCCACCCTTTTTGGTATATTTATTTGCCGCCCTCCTAAATAACGCCTTCGAAAACAGTCCCGGAGATATTTACATTCGCACAAGATTAGATGGCTCACTGTTCAACTTAGCACGACTAAGAGCAAAATCAAAAACAAATGTTGCCCTACTTAAAGAACTTTTATTTGCTGACGATGCAGCCGTAGTTGCTCATAGTGAAGCCACCCTACATCGCTGATCAACAACAGCGAATGGAAGAAAAGCGCATCCCCAGCCAAATACTATATGGCGATATACACACGGAAGAAGACAAATCGACAGACCTAAACTACGATATGCAGATATCTGTAAATCATCTCTGAATGACTTCTCCATATGCGAATATGACTGGCAACATTTGGCAAATGATCGCACATCATGGAGAGCATGTATAAGGAATGGTATAACATCATTTGAGACTGTGCTAAACTTAAAAGAGAAAAGACTCATGAAAAAAGATGGAAAACCCTGTGGACCAGTGGGCCTGACTTGTTCATTCTGTGACCGCGTGTGTTTGTCAAACATTTATAGAATTAGTCACAAGAGAAGCTGTTCGACAAAAACAAAACCTAAAAAAAAAAATACACAATAGTCTCCACTAGACCGTCTGACAAGACGAAAAAGGTGATATATGTGATTGTGTTTGTATACACAACTTCAAGAATTTTGTATATCATTTACAATTAAACTGTTGATTGAAATGGACGTCCCGTGATAAACATCATTCCGATGAACGGGTAATACCGGTACAGATTTCTACTTCTGTAGTTTAAGGAATTTATACAGTTTATGACCAGGTTTATGTAAGTAAATGTTACAACTAATTCGAGTTGAAATTCAACAAATGATATCAACGCTACTTTGTACGAATTTTGTCTCATTTTCTTGTGTTAGGGCCATATATTTTTATGAATACGATGAGAATTGCTAATTTTATAATAATTTTATAGATAAAATGAGAGTTTATTCCTGAATTTAATAAATTAATGCATGTTAACACATCAGTCTTAATCTCAAGCAAATTTACAATTTCGTTTTTAAGTGAATTTGCTATTATTTTACAGAAACGAAAAAATAATTTTAAAAAAAAATTGATTTTGTAGATCACAGGCGGGTAAAGATAAATTCTAAAGACTAAATTAGTATGTTTACATCACGATCTGACTGTCATATTATTCTAAAATTTAAAATCAATGCTCTCTGTATAAACTAAATACGCACACAAATCTTCAATCGAGCTGGTTCATTGGTAACGCGAATACGATAGCACGACGTTGTCTAGGTATTTAGACTCTTCGTAATTGTTTATTATTGGTTTATTGCTTGTATTCTTTGGACATTTATTATATTCGATTGTAGCAAACTTTGTTCGATGACGTTTACAACCAAATTACAAGAACTCCGAGAGTTGTAGCTCGTTTCAAAACATTTGCCCAACTTCAAAACGCTATTACTCTCTAACCGTTTGTTAAATACTTTTGAAATTTTCCAAATGTTATTAGAATGGAAAAGACCCTTTGAATGTATATTTAACAAATATCTTGCAGCTGCAGTTTTCTTAAAGCGGCGATATTTCTTTGATGTTTGTCAAAATTGTAAATTGTGAAGCCCTAAAGAATAGAAATTACCGTAGTTGCTGGTCTACGATTAATTTTCACTAGGTAAAGGCGTGGCCGTAATGGGGAAATAACTGGATAAAACAAACACCAGGAGAATTATTGTCTGCTCAGTTCGAGGACGGACGATAATATCAAGGTATACCTGTATGTCCAATTTTCATAGTTGTGTGGTCCTGAAAAGGACCGTTTGTTGAACTAATTTAAGGTAATATAGGAGGGGACAACATTGTGGGGGCTATATACTTTCATTCTGAATCAGACGAGTCTAACAGATTAATAACTGTTTGGGGTTGAACATTCCACAAACCATCATTTTTCCAATATTCCTCTTCCTGTTTTAAGACGTGGTCTTCACATTTAGCCCAATAATCTTTGTCTATATTTAATAAAGCGAGATTAGCAAGAGTCTTTACATCGCATATTTGAATGTTGTATTTTCATCTGCCACTTGTCCTTTTAATTTTGCCCAGATTAGCTCTATTGGATTTAAATGAGCATGGTAAGGTGGCAGCCTCAAACTTATATGACCGTGCTCTTGGATAATCTTATCTATTTGAAAAATCTTTGTCCTCTGTTTTTGCTTTACTAGAGATAATAATTCAGGTTTAAGTACATGTTATTAAATTGTATGTGCTCCTTTGTGAGCCATATCTTAATAGCATCTTTTGTACTGGATGACGTCGGGACTTTATCTTCAAGTGCAACAATGTTGTGGTACGCTGCATTGTCCATTATTAGGCAAGATGGTCGATCTAGTGATGGGAGAACAGAATTTTCAATCCAATGTCTAAATATGTGACCATTCATCTCAGAGTGATAATCCCAATTGTCTATGGATTTTGAAAGAAAAATGAGCTCTGCATTCTGTATTAGTCCATGTTGTCGACTACCTGCATGAGCAATTATCAAGCGCTGTCCTTTGCTGCTAGGTATTAATCTCTTAATCTTTCCATCTGATGACTGCCATTCCCTTTGGTTAGTGTGGTGAGCATCGATCCATGTTTCATCCAAGTACACAATATCATAACCTTGCTTGCGCACCTCTTTTACTTCACGTAAGTACTTGCTTCTCATGACTACTATATGTGGCTTCTCACAGATGATGTTTCGTCCATTGGAATACTTTCTGAATGTAAAGGCTGCAGCTCTCACATTCCTCCATAATGTAGACTTTGATATTTCAATACTGTTGTTCTTTTTCAGCGATACTTTTAATTTTCTTATTGTAACAGTTTCATTCATACCCAACATTTTGCGAATTTCACTTCTAATAAGTTCACTGTCGAAATTATCCAACATTTTTGCTCTTCCTTGTGATTTTGTATATTTGGAACATTGACGGTCACGAGCTTGAATCCAGCGATTATATGACCGTTTAGATAAATCCAAAATGTGTCGTGTCCTATTCTCAGGGTTTTCTAAAGAATGAAATAATCTTCCTCGTTTAGCCTCTTTGCAAAAATAGTCATACATTTTTATTGCGATGTTTTGTAAACAGCAGAATTTCATTTTAAGACTCATGATAAATGTTAGCGTTCCACGTCTACGCCTATGTATTAACGGAAATGGAACACACAATGCCTCGTGTTTTCTACAAGTGTCTATTTGTGTCAGAAAACCCACGTTTAAAGCGTGCAAAATCGTAAATTTGACAGTGTATAGATTTGTAATCGCTATTTTTAACTTAAATACTGTAAACACTAAGTTTTGACTACATCAATGGGTCGTTATAAATTTATATAAATCAAATAAGCAATAATAATAACTAAATGTTTGTTTTTAATGAAATTAATTCCCTGTTGGGTTCTAATCATTATAACTTTACATGCAAATTTTGAAAAAATTACAAACAGCGGTTTAAAAGATATTGATTTTAAAAGTTGGGCACGAATTATGAAACAAGCTATAATCCGCAGTGACTTGTAAAGCATTAAAAAAATTACTTTAGACAGGCTGTGTGGGTATATTTATATATAAATCACAAACACAGTGATTTTTTTAAATAGAAAAAATGTGCCGCGTATACGATGAAGTATATTGATACTTTATATAGCAACTAGGAAGATGAACGCTTGTTTACGTCTGAACAAAGCCCAACGGCCAAGATCTAAATTTGCAGAATTTCGTTCATTATCAACGGCGGCCGTTATAGTTTAGCTTTTACTAGCACAATGTTTCACCAGATAAGTTGTAACCGATTGTTTCACCAGATAAGTTGTAACCGATTGTTTCACCAGACAAGTTGAAACCGATTGTTTCACCAGACAAGTTGTAACCGATTGTTTCACCAGATAAGTTGTAACCGATTGTTTCACCAGATAAGTTGTAACCGAGTGTTTCATCAGACAAGTTGTAACTGATTGTTTCATCAGACAAGTTGTAACCGATAGTTTCACCAGACAAGTTGTAACCGATAGTTTCACCAGACAAGTTGTAACCGATTGTTTCACCAGACAAGTTGTAACCGATTGTTTCATCAGACAAGTTGTAACCGATTGTTTCACCAGATAAGTTGTAACCGATTGTTTCATCAGATAAGTTGTAACCGATTGTTTCACCAGACAAGTTGTAACCGATAGTTTCATCAGACAAGTTGTAACCGATAGTTTCATCAGACAAGTTTTAACCGATAGTTTCATCAGACAAGTTGTAACCGATTGTTTCATCAGACAAGTTGTAACCGATTGTTTCATCAGACAAGTTGTAACCGATTGTTTCATCAGACAAGTTGTAACCGATTGTTTCATCAGACAAGTTGTAAATGATTGTTTCATCATACAAGTTGTAACCGATTGTTTCATCAGACAAGTTGTAATTGATTGTTTCATCAGACAAGTTGTAACCGATTGTTTCACCAGACAAGTTGTAACTGATTGTTTCACCAGACAAGTTGTAACCGATTGTTTCATCAGACAAGTTGTAACTGATTGTTTCATCAGACAAGTTGTAACTGATTGTTTCACCAGACAAGTTGTAACCGATTGTTTCATCAGACAAGTTGTAACTGATTGTTTCATCAGACAAGTTGTAACTGATTGTTTCACCAGACAAGTTGTAACCGATTGTTTCACCAGACAAGTTGTAACCGATTGTTTCACAAGACAAGTTGTAACCGATTGTTTCACCAGACAAGTTGTAACAGATTGTTTCACCAGACAAGTTGTAACCGATTGTTTCACCAGACTAGTTGTAAAAGATTGTTTCATCAGACAAGTTGTAACCTTAAATGAACTAAATTAGCAAACAAACATGCGTCCACTAACGCAGGAGGAGATCAACACCTTCTTTCACCTTCTTTGAGAAAGCTTTGATTAACTAATTACTACATCAAGCTTGGGCAGATGGTGCTCGTAAGCCTGGGAGGGCCGACCATCTAAGGGCAGAATCCCTCTACAGAAAAGACAATCTGCTGCCTTGCAGGAAGATTTGGGACAATCAAAGGCTAAGGAAAGCAAACCTGAATAAAATGCTGGCTGAAATCGGATGCACTGGGCCACTGGCGCAGAAGACAGTGCAACGTTTTAACAAGTAATCAATCAGACTGGATCTAACAGACCCTAATTATGATAGAAACTACCGCTGACCGAAAGGCTTCAAGAAACAGCTGCATATGATACACTGGAATGCGGAGGGCATATACCACAAAAAAACAAGCTCTAACAATCAGACTAGCAGAGGAGGAGATAGACGTTGCCTGCATCCAGGAAACTCATCTTAATCCTCAGCACAGATTTATGATCAGGGGCTACCAAACATTTAGACAAGACAGGGAAGGTCACAAGGGTGGAATTCTTATACTTATTAAAAATTCCATCCCAGCAAAACTGATAGATGTAGTCACAAACGAAGAGGCAGAGATCATTGTACAGACCTATACATTAACTCCGCGAGTATAAGGATATTTAATATATACTGTCCAAATGACAAATTACTGAAGCTGGAGTCAATGGAAATAACACCATCAAAGTGTCTGGTAGAAGGAGACTTTAACAGCCACTCTGAAAGATGGGGATATAAGGAGTCCAATGTTCAAGGTGAAGAAGTGGAAGAATGTGAAATAGACAACAACCTATTCCTCATAAACTCTAGGGAGGGACCCCCCCCCCCCCCATTCTCAAGCGTGGAAAAGACCCACTATAGCTCGTTTCAAATCATCTGCCCAACTTTAAAAATCGATATCTTTTTAATATTTCTTTGTAATTTTTTCAAAATTTGCATGTAAAGTTATAATGATTAGAAACCAACAGGGAATTAATTTCATTAAAAAAACATTTGGTTATTATTGTTGCTTATTTGATTTATATAAATTTATAACGACCCATTGATGTAGTCAAAACTTAATGTTTACAGTATTTTAAGTTAAAAATAGCGATTAAAAATCCATACACAGTACAATTGACGTTTTTGCACACTTTCCACGTGGGCTTTCTGACACAATTAGACACTTGTAGAAAACACGAGGCATTGTGTGTTCCATTTCCGTTCATTCATAGGTGTAGACGTGGAACAATAACATTTATCATGAGTCTTAAAATGAAATTCTGCAGTTTACAAAACATCGCAATAAAAATGTATGACTATTTTTGCAAAGAGGCTAAACGAGGAAGATTATTTCATTCTTTAGAAACCCTGAGAATAGGACAAGACACATTTTGGATTTTATATAAACGGTCATTTAATCGCTGGATTCAAGCACGTGACCGTCAATGTTCAAAATATACAAAATCACAAGGAAGAGCAAAAATGTTGGATAATTTCGACAGTGAACTTATTAGAAGTGAAATTCGCAAAATGTTGGGTATGAATGAAACTGTTACAATAAGAAATTTAAAAGTATCGCTGAAAAAGATCAACAGTATTGAAATATCAAAGTCTACATTATGGAGGAATGTGAGAGCTGCAGGCTTTACATTCAGAAAGTATTCCAATGGACGAAACATCATCTGTGAGAAGCCACATATAGTAGTCTTAAGAAGCAAGTACTTACGTGAAGTAAAAGAGGTGCGCAAGCAAGGTTATGATATTGTGTACTTGGATGAAACATGGATCAATGCTCACCACACTAACCAAAGGGAATGGCAGTCATCAGATGGAAAGATTAAGAGATTAATACCTAGCAGCAAAGGACAGCGCTTGATAATTGCTCATGCAGGTAGTCGACAACATGGACTAATACAGAATGCAGAACTCATTTTTATTTCAAAATCCATAGACAATCGGGATTATCACTCTGAGATGAATGGTCACATATTTAGACATTGGATTGAAAATTCTGTTCTCCCATCACTAGATCGACCATCTTGCCTAATAATGGACAATGCAGCGTACCACAACATTGTTGCACTTGAAGATAAAGTCCTGACGTCATCCAGTACAAAAGATGCTATTAAGATATGGCTCACAAAGGAGCACATACAATTTAATAACATGTACTTAAAACCTGAATTACTATCTCTAGTAAAGCAAAAACAGAGGACAAAGATTTTTCAAATAGATAAGATTATCCAAGAGCACGGTCATATAAGTTTGAGGTTGCCACCTACCATGCTCATTTAAATCCAATAGAACTAATCTGGGCAAAATTAAAAGGACAAGTGGCAGATGAAAATACAACATTCAAAATATGCGATGTAAAGACTCTTGCTAATCTCGCTTTATTAAATACAGACAAAGATTATTGGGCTAAATGTGAAGACCACGTCTTAAAACAGGAAGAGGAATATTGGAAAAATGATGGTTTGTGGAATGTTCAACCCCAAACAGTTATTAATCTGTTAGACTCGTCTGATTCAGAATGAAAGTATATAGCCCCCACAATGTTGTCCCCTCCTATATTACCTTAAATTAGTTCAACAAACGGTCCTTTTCAGGACCACACAACTATGAAAATTGGACATACAGGTATACCTTGATATTATCGTCCGTCCTCGAACTGAGCAGACAATAATTCTCCTGGTGTTTTGTTTTATCCAGTTATTTCCCCATTACGGCCACGCCTTTACCTAGTGAAAATTAATCATAGACCAGCAACTACTGTAATTTCTATTCTTTAGCAATTTACAATTTTGACAAACATCAAAGAAATATCGCCGCTTTAAGAAAACTGCAGCTGCAAGATATTTGTTAAATATACATTTAAAGGGTCTTTTGCATTCTAATAACATTTGGAAAATTTCAAAAGTTTTTAACAAACGGTTAGAGAGTAATAGCGTTTTGAAGTTGGGCAGATGATTTGAAACGAGCTATAGACCCAAGTAGCTATAGATATAGACCAATTAGCCTACTGAGCTGCCTGAGTAAACTCATGGAATGGCTGGTTAACAGAAGACTTATGTGGCATTTGGAGACAAAACAACAAATCGTACCACAACAAAGTGGCTTTCGTCAGCACAGATTAATTGCAGACCTGGTCACCTACATTGCACAGGATATAGAAGATGCTCTACAAGAAAAGAAACACACACTGGCAGTGTGGGTCGACATGGAGAAGGTTTTTGATAAGGTTTGGCGAGAGGGTTTAAAGAACAAGCTTTCTAGACTTGGCATCCGGGGTCGTTTATTCAATTAGGTCTCTCAATACCTTCAGGATAGAACGGCCAGAGTACAAGTTCAAGTCAACTAAGTAAGAAGGTCTCTATCGAACAAGCTGTCCCACAAGGAGGAGTCTTGTCACCAACACTCGTTTTAATTTTCATAAATGACATCGTAATGGGGATTCCACCCAGAATATACTCAGCAATATACGCAGATGATCTGGCGTTATGGGCTCGCGAGGAAAGTATGTCGGTGGCTGGATCCAGGATGCAAGATGCCCTAGGTGAACTTGAAAAATGGTCGAACACCTGGTTATTTTATCAATCAACGAAAAAAACTACATATACAATTTTCAGCCTATCAAGAAACACACTCTCTGCAAACTTGAAGATAAAAGACCATACACTCCCTGTTGACCAAAGCCCAACATATCTTGGTGTCACCATGAATCGCAGAATGACTTTGAAAAATCAGATAGACAGAGCAAAGAAAAAAGCCAGAAAACGAACAAATATTATGAAGAAATTGGCAGGAACAGACTGGGTGGCAGACAGGGGTTAAGGCATAAAAATGCGAAGCTGCAGTAAAGCTGAATATGAGGAAAAATTAAAAAATAAAAAAAAAAGGTATGTAAGAAGCTTTACGTGACAAGTGGACGACACAGACTAAACAACGTTTCGGCTCAATAGGCCTTCATCAGGAACAAACAATAAAAACACACACACACAAATTAATAACGAAACAACCAAAACAAAAACAATCGAAATGTGTTAAGAAAACAACAACAAAAAGTAAAAACTATCCTGTCAAATCCAAAATAAAATCGTAACCAAGTGCGGCTGTCGTGAACGTCGAAAATCGTGCGAAAAAGTGCGTAAATGTAAACAGAACAGAGGAGTAAACACAAGGGTCAGTGTGCAAACACAAAGGAGAAAGAATCGAATAGTAGTCTGACAGGTGTAAAAAGACGCTAAGAGTGAGATGTCTGAGAGTGGGGTACAGTAAAAATAAATGAGGGGTAAGAAGCACAGAAAAAAAATTTTATAGAGGAGAAAACCGAAGTGTCTCATAAGGGACTAGAGGAGAAGAACTATAAAAAGTATGGCATAGTAAGTAGACCAAAGAACCCAAATATGTGTAGTAGAGAAGGCTATGCAAAAGGGAAGGAGCAAGCAAAAAGAAACTATGCGTATGAGTGTGATACATTCATACCTCTCGGGGTCAGCGAACCATACTGGACTATAAGGCGATTTTCCAAAGTATAGCGGCTGCGGTCGCCAGAGTGACAAAGGACAATACCAGTGACACGGATGTCGTCTTTGCCCTTGTGATCAGGGAGTTGAAGTGGGAAGATACCGGAGTACCAGTATTTTGTTGGACATCACGTAGATGTTCACAAAATCTTTCCGCTAATCTTCTTCCAGACTCACCAATATAGGTCATATGGCATCGTTGGCATATGATGGCATAAATGATGTTGCGGGACACACATGTGAAGCTATGCTTGATCTCGAACCGTCCATTAGGGAACAAAACCGAGTCAGCAGGGAGCACATAGGCACAGGTAATACAGTTTCGACCACAAGGGGCCGTACCGAAGTGTTGAGGGTGGAGCAAGGGAGATGGCTCCTAACCAAAATATCTCTCAAATTCCTGTCGCGCTTAAAGGCGATCATCGGGGGATCACTAAAAAGTAGACGGGTAGTGGGATCAGAGAGGAGAATGGAACGGTAGCGGTTGAGTATCCTCACAGCAGCTAAGTTGTGGGGATGATATGTGAGGGTGAGTATAGTTCTCTCAGAAGGGGGGCGGTTGGAAGGGGTGAGTGCCTCGGGACGGGAGATAAGGAGGACCCGCTGGAGGGCAGACTGGAGGATCGAGTCTGGATAAAGCCGGCGGCTGAAGAAACCTAACATGAGGTGAGCCTGTAGGAGGAAATCTTGGTCATCCTGGCAGATGCGACGGAGACGCAATAACTGAGAGAACGGAATAGAATCACGACAAGAAGGTGAATGGGATGAAGTGATTCTATTCCGTTCTCTCAGTTATTGCGTCTCCGTCGCATCTGCCAGGATGACCAAGATTTCCTCCTACAGGCTCACCTCATGTTAGGTTTCTTCAGCCGCCGGCTTTATCCAGACTCGATCCTCCAGTCTGCCCTCCAGCGGGTCCTCCTTATCTCCCGTCCCGAGGCACTCACCCCTTCCAACCGCCCCCCTTCTGAGAGAACTATACTCACCCTCACATATCATCCCCACAACTTAGCTGCTGTGAGGATACTCAACCGCTACCGTTCCATTCTCCTCTCTGATCCCACTACCCGTCTACTTTTTAGTGATCCCCGATGATCGCCTTTAAGCGCGACAGGAATTTGAGAGATATTTTGGTTAGGAGCCATCTCCCTTGCTCCCACCCTCAACACTTCGGTACGGCCCCTTGTGGTCGAAACTGTATTACCTGTGCCTATGTGCTCCTGCTGACTCGGTTTTGTTCCCTAATGGACGGTTCGAGATCAAGCATAGCTTCACATGTGTGTCCCGCAACATCATTTATGCCATCATATGCCAACGATGCCATATGACCTATATTGGTGAGTCTGGAAGAAGATTAGCGGAAAGATTTTGTGAACATCTACGTGATGTCCAACAAAATACTGGTACTCCGGTATCTTCCCACTTCAACTCCCCTGATCACAAGGGCAAAGACGACATCCGTGTCACTGGTATTGTCCTTTGTCACTCTGGCGACCGCAGCCGCTATACTTTGGAAAATCGCCTTATAGTCCAGTATGGTTCGCTGACCCCGAGAGGTATGAATGTATCACACTCATACGCATAGTTTCTTTTTGCTTGCTCCTTCCCTTTTGCATAGCCTTCTCTACTACACATATTTGGGTTCTTTGGTCTACTTACTATGCCATACTTTTTATAGTTCTTCTCCTCTAGTCCCTTATGAGACACTTCGGTTTTCTCCTCTATAAAAATTTTTTTCTGTGCTTCTTACCCCTCATTTATTTTTACTGTACCCCACTCTCAGACATCTCACTCTTAGCGTCTTTTTACACCTGTCAGACTACTATTCGATTCTTTCTCCTTTGTGTTTGCACACTGACCCTTGTGTTTACTCCTCTGGTTCTGTTTACATTTACGCACTTTTTCGCACGATTTCGACGTTCACGACAGCCGCACTTGGTTACGATTTTATTTTGGATTTGACAGGATAGTTTTACTTTTTGTTGTTGTTTCTTTAACACATTTCGATTGTTTTTGTTTTGGTTGTTTCGTTATTAATTTGTGTGTGTGTGTTTTTATTGTTTGTTCCTGATGAAGGCCTATTGAGCCGAAACGTTGTTTAGTCTGTGTCGTCCACTTGTCACGTAAAGCTTCTTACATACTTTTTTTTTTATTTTTTAATTTTTCCTCATATTCAGCTTTACTGCAGCTTCGCATTTTATGCCTTAACCCTTTACTAGTACAATACAGCTGCTACTTAATGTTTGTATTTCGTCCTTAGTGTTTACTTTAGTATTTATATCTTAGTTTTATCCTTTTACTTGACTGCCATTTTGATCATCCTTTAGTTTTGTACGTTTGCCACCTATTACGTTGTTATCATTGTTGTGATCACCATCATCACTCATACCTTATTTAGTTTTAGTTTTTTTGGCCTGTGTTAGCTTAGTCCTTTTACTTGTTCCTTTCTCTGACAGCATGCCCACACTTAAACAGTTTTCGAACTCCATACGCCGAGGTACTCTTTTAGCCTTCCAGTATTTACCTACAGACATCTCTTCTATATCCACTGAACTCGCCTTTACTACTTATAAGCTTACCAGATTTAGTTGCCACGTTAATTTCCTCCAAAATTGTATACGATTTAAGATTCTCCTTTTGGGTTCCGGTCTAAATTCACCCCTTTGTCCACCAGCCCAACCTTAGTGAAATTAGGCGATTTGATAGTATTGAAAGACGCCTTGGTTTCCATCGTATGAGGCTCGTTCTAGCCAACTACACCAGGTTGGTCTCCCACCTGCGCACTCAGCGTCTATTGCTGGTGTCGAGACTCAGGTGTTTAATGACCGGCTCAGACCATTTTATCCGACAGATCATCCACGACTTTAATAGGCAACTCTATATTTTTATGTCCTCCCAGCACAAGAAGAAGATCTCCTTCCTCCGCCCCGCCCCACCTTCCTCTATACCTGCTACGTCAGCTACTGACTCTTTAGTTTTTTGTATACCACCGACCTCCATCTCTCACATAATGAGAGGTCTGTTCTCTCTAAAGGTTTAAAATTTATCCCCTTCGTCCCTTTAGTGACCATTATAATCTTTGTAAGGATGTCCATGATTTCCATAGACGTATGCGCTTGAAGCTCCATTACTCTGGCACTACTGCAACTTCCACCTTATCTACCCTGTAGACGAGTTTTCCCGCTTCCACTCCCGTAAATCGGATTGGACCCCTCAACCCGGCGCATCCCAGGCCTTGGATCACTACATTAATGTCACCTCACGTGAGATACTACAACTGTGCCCTAGAAAACTTCACCGCTCTAATTTATCTCCCTCTGAGCTTCGAGCCCTCTCTAATCTCCGCCGCCGAGAAGACATTGTCATCAAACCGGCCGATAAAGGGGGAGCGGTGGTAGTTTGGCGCAGAGACTTATACATTTCAGAGGGCAACAAACAACTATCCAATACCACGTTTATAAACCCCGTCCTGATGACGCTACTGTCCCCCACAATAAACAGGTCCAATCTACCATCAAAGAACTGATCCGTGACCACCTCCTTCCCCCTAGCGCGTCTCGCCTTATTATCCCGAATAGTGGTCTTGGGAAACCATCTTTCTATATGCTCCCCAAAATTCACAAAATCGACTATCCAGGACGCCCCATCGTGTCTGCGTGTGCATGCCCGACTGAACACATATCTGACTATCTAGACAGTGTCTTCCAGCCCATGGTTGCCAGTCTTCCTTCATATGTCAAGGACACTAACCATGCACTTAATATCTTCTCTTCTATCTCTCTCTCCCATGGTCGCTCATACCGACTTTTTACCCTTGATGTTTGCTCCCTCTACACCTCTATTCCTCACTCCGACGGCCTCTTAGCTCTACGTTTCTTTCTTGACCAGAGACAACACCCTCTGTGGATACTGCCACTCTTCTCCGCCTTACTGAGCTTGTACTCAACCTCAATACCTTTGAGTTCAATGGTGACTTCTATGATCAGGTTAGTGGAGTAGCCATGGGCACCAAGATGGGCCCTAGCTATGCTTGCCTGTTTATGGGCTACCTTGAGTACCAATTTCTCAATTCATATCAAGGTCCCCTTCCCATCATATACCTTCGGTACATTGATGACTGCTTCGGACTTACCGATCTACCTGAGGATGACCTCTCCAGGTTTATCGACCACATTAGTGGCTATCACAAAGCTATCAAGTTCACATCTTGTACATCCACTTCCTCTGTCACCTTCCTAGATCTTATCGTTTCTTTGGGTACTTCTGGCCTCCATACTTCGATTTTCTATAAACCCACAGACGCCCATTGCTATCTTCTCTACACTTCATCCCATTCACCTTCTTGTCGTGATTCTATTCCGTTCTCTCAGTTATTGCGTCTCCGTCGCATCTGCCAGGATGACCAAGATTTCCTCCTACAGGCTCACCTCATGTTAGGTTTCTTCAGCCGCCGGCTTTATCCAGACTCGATCCTCCAGTCTGCCCTCCAGCGGGTCCTCCTTATCTCCCGTCCCGAGGCACTCACCCCTTCCAACCGCCCCCCTTCTGAGAGAACTATACTCACCCTCACATATCATCCCCACAACTTAGCTGCTGTGAGGATACTCAACCGCTACCGTTCCATTCTCCTCTCTGATCCCACTACCCGTCTACTTTTTAGTGATCCCCGATGATCGCCTTTAAGCGCGACAGGAATTTGAGAGATATTTTGGTTAGGAGCCATCTCCCTTGCTCCCACCCTCAACACTTCGGTACGGCCCCTTGTGGTCGAAACTGTATTACCTGTGCCTATGTGCTCCCTGCTGACTCGGTTTTGTTCCCTAATGGACGGTTCGAGATCAAGCATAGCTTCACATGTGTGTCCCGCAACATCATTTATGCCATCATATGCCAACGATGCCATATGACCTATATTGGTGAGTCTGGAAGAAGATTAGCGGAAAGATTTTGTGAACATCTACGTGATGTCCAACAAAATACTGGTACTCCGGTATCTTCCCACTTCAACTCCCCTGATCACAAGGGCAAAGACGACATCCGTGTCACTGGTATTGTCCTTTGTCACTCTGGCGACCGCAGCCGCTATACTTTGGAAAATCGCCTTATAGTCCAGTATGGTTCGCTGACCCCGAGAGGTATGAATGTATCACACTCATACGCATAGTTTCTTTTTGCTTGCTCCTTCCCTTTTGCATAGCCTTCTCTACTACACATATTTGGGTTCTTTGGTCTACTTACTATGCCATACTTTTTATAGTTCTTCTCCTCTAGTCCCTTATGAGACACTTCGGTTTCTCCTCTATAAAAATTTTTTTTCTGTGCTTCTTACCCCTCATTTATTTTTACTGTACCCCACTCTCAGACATCTCACTCTTAGCGTCTTTTTACACCTGTCAGACTACTATTCGATTCTTTCTCCTTTGTGTTTGCACACTGACCCTTGTGTTTACTCCTCTGGTTCTGTTTACATTTACGCACTTTTTCGCACGATTTTCGACGTTCACGACAGCCGCACTTGGTTACGATTTTATTTGGATTTGACAGGATAGTTTTACTTTTTGTTGTTGTTTTCTTTAACACATTTCGATTGTTTTTGTTTTGGTTGTTTCGTTATTAATTTGTGTGTGTGTGTTTTTATTGTTTGTTCCTGATGAAGGCCTATTGAGCCGAAACGTTGTTTAGTCTGTGTCGTCCACTTGTCACGTAAAGCTTCTTACATACCTTTTTTTTTATTTTTTAATTTTTCCTCATATTCAGCTTTACTGCAGCTTCGCATTTTTATGCCTTAACCCTTTACTAGTACAATACAGCTGCTACTTAATGTTTGTATTTCGTCCTTAGTGTTTACTTTAGTATTTATATCTTAGTTTTATCCTTTTACTTGACTGCCATTTTGATCATCCTTTAGTTTTTGTACGTTTGCCACCTATTACGTTGTTATCATTGTTGTGATCACCATCATCACTCATACCTTATTTTAGTTTTAGTTTTTTTGGCCTGTGTTAGCTTAGTCCTTTTACTTGTTCCTTTCTCTGACAGCATGCCCACACTTAAACAGTTTTCGAACTCCATACGCCGAGGTACTCTTTTAGCCTTCCAGTATTTACCTACAGACATCTCTTCTATATCCACTGAACTCGCCTTTACTACTTATAAGCTTACCAGATTTAGTTGCCACGTTAATTTCCTCCAAAATTGTATACGATTTAAGATTCTCCCTTTTGGGTTCCGGTCTAAATTCACCCCCTTTGTCCACCAGCCCAACCTTAGTGAAATTAGGCGATTTGATAGTATTGAAAGACGCCTTGGTTTCCATCGTATGAGGCTCGTTCTAGCCAACTACACCAGGTTGGTCTCCACCTGCGCACTCAGCGTCTATTGCTGGTGTCGAGACTCAGGTGTTTAATGACCGGCTCAGACCATTTTATCCGACAGATCATCCACGACTTTAATAGGCAACTCTATATTTTATGTCCTCCCAGCACAAGAAGAAGATCTCCTTCCTCCGCCCCGCCCCACCTTCCTCTATACCTGCTACGTCAGCTACTGACTCTTTAGTTTTTTGTATACCCACCGACCTCCATCTCTCACATAATGAGAGGTCTGTTCTCTCTAAAGGTTTAAAATTTATCCCCCTTCGTCCCTTTAGTGACCATTATAATCTTTGTAAGGATGTCCATGATTTCCATAGACGTATGCGCTTGAAGCTCCATTACTCTGGCACTACTGCAACTTCCACCTTATCTACCCCTGTAGACGAGTTTTCCCGCTTCCACTCCCGTAAATCGGATTGGACCCCTCAACCCGGCGCATCCCAGGCCTTGGATCACTACATTAATGTCACCTCACGTGAGATACTACAACTGTGCCCTAGAAAACTTCACCGCTCTAATTTATCTCCCTCTGAGCTTCGAGCCCTCTCTAATCTCCGCCGCCGAGAAGACATTGTCATCAAACCGGCCGATAAAGGGGGAGCGGTGGTAGTTTGGCGCAGAGACTTATACATTTCAGAGGGCAACAAACAACTATCCAATACCACGTTTTATAAACCCCGTCCTGATGACGCTACTGTCCCCCACAATAAACAGGTCCAATCTACCATCAAAGAACTGATCCGTGACCACCTCCTTCCCCCTAGCGCGTCTCGCCTTATTATCCCGAATAGTGGTCTTGGGAAACCATCTTTCTATATGCTCCCCAAAATTCACAAAATCGACTATCCAGGACGCCCCATCGTGTCTGCGTGTGCATGCCCGACTGAACACATATCTGACTATCTAGACAGTGTCTTCCAGCCCATGGTTGCCAGTCTTCCTTCATATGTCAAGGACACTAACCATGCACTTAATATCTTCTCTTCTATCTCTCTCTCCCATGGTCGCTCATACCGACTTTTTACCTTGATGTTTGCTCCCTCTACACCTCTATTCCTCACTCCGACGGCCTCTTAGCTCTACGTTTCTTTCTTGACCAGAGACAACCCCTCTGTGGATACTGCCACTCTTCTCCGCCTTACTGAGCTTGTACTCAACCTCAATACCTTTGAGTTCAATGGTGACTTCTATGATCAGGTTAGTGGAGTAGCCATGGGCACCAAGATGGGCCCTAGCTATGCTTGCCTGTTTATGGGCTACCTTGAGTACCAATTTCTCAATCATATCAAGGTCCCCTTCCCATCATATACCTTCGGTACATTGATGACTGCTTCGGACTTACCGATCTACCTGAGGATGACCTCTCCAGGTTTATCGACCACATTAGTGGCTATCACAAAGCTATCAAGTTCACATCTTGTACATCCACTTCCTCTGTCACCTTCCTAGATCTTATCGTTTCTTTGGGTACTTCTGGCCTCCATACTTCGATTTTCTATAAACCCACAGACGCCCATTGCTATCTTCTCTACACTTCATCCCATTCACCTTCTTGTCGTGATTCTATTCCGTTCTCTCAGTTATTGCGTCTCCGTCGCATCTGCCAGGATGACCAAGATTTCCTCCTACAGGCTCACCTCATGTTAGGTTTCTTCAGCCGCCGGCTTTATCCAGACTCGATCCTCCAGTCTGCCCTCCAGCGGGTCCTCCTTATCTCCCGTCCGAGGCACTCACCCCTTCCAACCGCCCCCCTTCTGAGAGAACTATACTCACCCTCACATATCATCCCACAACTTAGCTGCTGTGAGGATACTCAACCGCTACCGTTCCATTCTCCTCTCTGATCCCACTACCCGTCTACTTTTAGTGATCCCCCGATGATCGCCTTTAAGCGCGACAGGAATTTGAGAGATATTTTGGTTAGGAGCCATCTCCCTTGCTCCCACCCTCAACACTTCGGTACGGCCCTTGTGGTCGAAACTGTATTACCTGTGCCTATGTGCTCCCTGCTGACTCGGTTTTGTTCCCTAATGGACGGTTCGAGATCAAGCATAGCTTCACATGTGTGTCCCGCAACATCATTTATGCCATCATATGCCAACGATGCCATATGACCTATATTGGTGAGTCTGGAAGAAGATTAGCGGAAAGATTTTGTGAACATCTACGTGATGTCCAACAAAATACTGGTACTCCGGTATCTTCCCACTTCAACTCCCCTGATCACAAGGGCAAAGACGACATCCGTGTCACTGGTATTGTCCTTTGTCACTCTGGCGACCGCAGCCGCTATACTTTGGAAAATCGCCTTATAGTCCAGTATGGTTCGCTGACCCGAGAGGTATGAATGTATCACACTCATACGCATAGTTTCTTTTTGCTTGCTCCTTCCCTTTTGCATAGCCTTCTCTACTACACATATTTGGGTTCTTTGGTCTACTTACTATGCCATACTTTTTATAGTTCTTCTCCTCTAGTCCCTTATGAGACACTTCGGTTTTCTCCTCTATAAAAATTTTTTTCTGTGCTTCTTACCCCTCATTTATTTTTACTGTACCCCACTCTCAGACATCTCACTCTTAGCGTCTTTTTACACCTGTCAGACTACTATTCGATTCTTTCTCCTTTGTGTTTGCACACTGACCCTTGTGTTTACTCCTCTGGTTCTGTTTACATTTACGCACTTTTTCGCACGATTTTCGACGTTCACGACAGCCGCACTTGGTTACGATTTTATTTTGGATTTGACAGGATAGTTTTACTTTTTGTTGTTGTTTTCTTTAACACATTTCGATTGTTTTGTTTTGGTTGTTTCGTTATTAATTTGTGTGTGTGTGTTTATTGTTTGTTCCTGATGAAGGCCTATTGAGCCGAAACGTTGTTTAGTCTGTGTCGTCCACTTGTCACGTAAAGCTTCTTACATACCTTTTTTTTTTTTTATTTTTAAATTTTCCTGGGTGGCAGACAGCAATATTTTGAAAAGACTAAAAGTAGGAAGAGTCAGACCAGTTCTAGAGTATGGAGTCACAGCCTGGGCTATGGCTTCCAAATCACACCTTAGCAAAATTAACAGAACACAGAACCAAGCTGCCCGTATCATCACTGGTGCTATGAAATCTACACCTATTAATACTCTAGAAACAGTAACAGGTTTACAACCCTTAGATGACAGAGGGGTCAATAAAATATTGCAACAAGCGGAGAAATATAGAAGACTCCTTAGCCACCCCATGCACCATAGAATAGCTGGTTCCGGAATTGTACGACTAAAGAGGAGCAACTTCGCTGCAATTGCCAATGAACTAACTACTGGAGACCCAGTACTTTCCCAAACAGTATCGAAACCCTTATGCCCATCTAATATATCTCCTCATAGAAAGCATAAAATACCAGAACTTAAAGAAAATATAACAAGAATCATGAAAAAAGGCACCCAATCAGACACAGAAAGAAAACACGTAGCAGAAAAACACATACACGATACCTACCCACAGGACTCTTGGTCCCACATATACACAGATGGCTCTGCAAACAAATGCTACCAGAAATGGAGGGGGAGGTGTGTTCTTGACGCTGAATAATCAGAACGAGATCACCAAGTCAATAGCTACTGGAAAATTCTCAAACAACTTTAAAGCAGAAACTGAGGCCAACAGAGATGCTGCAACACTGTCTACTCAACACAAAAATAACATGCACAATAAATGGTGATTCTGACTGATGCACTGTCAGTATTATGATCTCTAAGAAGCCCCAAAAACAATGAACTAGATGACTTGAGAACAACCCTGGACCAACTATGCAATAACTTCCAGAGAGTAGTAATTCAGTGGATACCATCACACTGTTATATACACGGGAACGAACGCGCAGACAAATTAGCTAAAGAGGGAGGGAGATTACCGCAAGAGAACCATCCTCTCAGTTATGATGAAGCCAAATCCATCTTCAACGGTCAGTTCCGTGAAAATGGAATCGAGAACACCCAAAGCATAACGAGAGTGACGGATACCACCAACTATCAAGGAGGGATCAAGTCATCACAATACTTCGCCTACGCACTGGCCACAATAGAATGTGAAATCACATGTTCACCAAATTAAAAATAGGTACAAACAGCCTATGCCACTGTACACTGGACAATATGACTACAAAACATATTCTACAGGATTGCCCCCAGCACATAGACCTGAGAAGAGCAATGTGGTCCACGCCCACCTCCCTGGAAGAAAACTATATGGGGCAATCGATTCGCTTAAACAGACAGCTGACTTCATGAGAGAGTCTGAAATCCTACTCTGATTGAGTCTTGATCGCAGATCTATATATATATATATATATATATATATATATATATATATATATATATATATATATATATATATATATATCAACTCCCACACGTTTAACATATATTTTAATGTACCTCATCTTTTGTATGTAGTTTCTGTTTGTATCGACTACAAACTAACGTTCTCGTGCAGTTATTCATGGATTCACATATTTTCTTGAGTAGAATTGTGTAAGAGTAGTTCCTATCATCATTATGAGAATTAATGCAGCTGGCAATAACCAAATAACAATAGGAGAAATACCTCTACTAGACGTACAATCTTGCACATATCTGAGCAGTAATATAGGCAAAGAAGGAGGAGCAGCGAAAGATACCAAAACAGGGATATCAAAAGCAAGAGAAGCATTTGTTGCATTGGGAAACATATGGAAATTCAAAGAAATTAATTTAAATGCACAAATTAAAATTTCCAACTCCAATGTTAAGTCTGGCAAATTAAATGGACGGGAAACAGGGAGTGGGTTAGCGGGGTAGAGTTACACCCTACCAAAGGAGGAGTAAGACGCCTCCTTTCCTTCGCTAGTCTTCGGGACACCCTTGGGCCAGGTGGAGCTCCCGTTTAGCAACCCCCCCCACCCCCCACCCCATCAGGATTACGAGAAGCCATTGAAGCAGGTGGTGTATGGTGTTGTGGATGCAGCCGACAAGTAGTGCCGGTTATGGTCCCCAGTCCGTGATGGCAGGCAGTAGATCTCAGTTGTAGAGACAAGGGCTGCGATCTCCAACTAGTACAATCACTTCCAAGAAGAAAAGGAATGGGAAACCTTCTTATTTTGCTAAGTAAAATTATGTCCGAATACAATTTAATATCTACAGCTAACGACGTTAATGGGGACTCCACAGCCATCTCGTCCGTCAGGGAGCGCCATGTGCTACTGGTGACACCCAATCATTGTCAAGGTACTGTATGCAAGATAAAAAAAAAAATAGACACTAGCATAGTAACATTAGACCAGCATTCCAGATTGGCAAGTTGAGAAAAACATCAGCTAAGAAATTAAGACAATGAAATTGAACGTCTTAGAACTGTGTGAAATGAAATGGAAAAGAGCAGGATCATTACAACACGACAGTGCAAATGTAATTACATTGAAGGAACCACACATGAAATAGGAGTATTCATCATGTTAGAAAGAGAAAGAAGCAAAGCAGTGAAAGGATTGGGGCCAGTATCAAATAGAATTATCCTAGTAAAATTGAGAGGTACACCAATGGAAAGCAACATAATTCAAGCTTATGCACCAACAAGTAATAGCGAAGAAGAAGACATTGCCACATTTTACAACGAGTTAGAGATAACCATGGGACAGTATAAATCCAAGAAATAACTATTATATTAGGGGATTTCAATGCAAGGGTAGGAACAGCTAAAGTGCAAAATGTTACTGAAGGACATGGCCTCGGAGAGATGAATGACAGAGGGGATAGATTGAGAGAATGGGTATCACACGTGAAATGATTATAGATAATACCTGGTTCACATGAAATGATTATAGGTAACACCTGGTTCACATGAAATGATTATAGGTAACACCTGGTTCACATGAAATGATTATAGGTAACACCTGGTTCACATGAAATTATTATAGGTAACACCTGGTTCAAGTAACACCCGAGACGACTATGGACATAGCAAAGCCCAGACAACAAAGTCATCATCATGTACCATATTGGTTGGCGTAGGCGATCATGTCCTTCCACAATCCTCTATACACAGTGCATCGTATCAGTTCTATGTTTACTGTTTTCCATGCCATGACACCAAGCTGTCCAGCATTTTCTCTCTTTGTCCTCCGCGATCTCTCTTTCCTTTTATTTTGCCAGTTGTAACTAAATATTCCAACCTTCCTTTTCTCATGATGTGCCCGAAAAATGTTGATTGCTTCTTTCTGATGTTTTTAAGAGCTCCCTTTTTGTGTTGGCCTCCTTGAGAACTTCCTCATTGGTCCTTTTAGCTGTCCAGGGAACTGTCAAACATTCTTCTGAGAAATCCCATCTCTGTGGCCTCTAATCGTCTTTTCATTTGTTTGTCTACTGTCCATGATTCGCTTCCATAGGTCAGAATTGGTTCTATATAGCACCGATGAACTCTCTTTCTCATTTTAATTGACATAGATTTGTTGCATAAGATATTTTTAATTTTCTGAAATGCCATTTTGGCCTGAGCTATACTGCTTTTTATTTCTGTGGTAGACACAATCAAAATAATTTATACTGGTACAGAGAAGATTCAGGAATGGGCTAACATCTGTTAATACAAGGTCAGGAGCAGATTGCAATAGTGACCATGTACCAGTAATTGAAAAATGAAATTACAACTGTGGAAGACACAGAAATCCCCAAGAAATATGAAATTAGAACTATATTTTCATTATGATAGATAGACATAAGAGTGATAAGTACAGTAGGATAGTAAAAAATAAGATACAATGCTGTTGAGAACATATAGAACATCGAGGAACAGTGGAAAACACTCAAACAATCGATTCAGCAAACATCAAAAATGTAATAGCAGTGACTAAAAGAATCAACGAAAAGAAATGGACGACAAAAGAAATACTAGAACTAATGGACGAAAGACGAAAACATAAGAAAGAAGAACGAACACACGCAATATTGCACAAAGACATCCAAAACAAATGCAGAGAAGCAAAGGAAGGATGATTAAAGCTGAAATATGAAGAAATGGAAAAAAAACAACAAAAGAACGACTCAAAATGTATGCACAATCAGTTAAATCATTTAACAGGAAGAAAAGAAGTCAAAGTTTCAGGATGTGTGAAATCAAAGGAAGGAAATATATTTGGTTGATTGGTTATGGAAGGCCCCGGTATTCGGCAAACGAGTTAAAATCTATAATTGCTCAACCGCCAGTGCCAGCGTAATCATCCGAATTAATATCTCATCTCCCAAACAAAGAAAGGTAACTGTAGTCCTCATCGTCGCAGTCTTAGCACACGCCAAAAGACATAATGCGAAACCGCACAGAAAGTGAACACAGCCAACTGTTCCCTGTCATACGGTATCATCATTCATCGTAAACAATTGGAATATCGAAACATGATCAAAACGGATGAGACACACAGCTCACGGTGTGCACAGAGCACTTAACTCAGTAGCTCCTGCAACAAGCCGAACTTGAAATATGAGGAAACTGCAACAAGGAACACTTTTCATGCATAGCCTTCAATGGTTCCTGCCGCCTATCCACCAGAAGTTCACGTCCTCCTGAAAATGATGATCGTCATATGAACAATGTATAGCGCTGGATGATGTTAGGCCATCGTTTTTGACGCCAATTCCGTAAATATAAACACACAGTCGTCAGATTATCCCCGTCGCACATCAGACAGCAGACCGTAAGTTTAGCGTATGGCCGGTCTCGAGATATACGATGGGCCATTACGATGACGTAGCACACACCACAATGTCTGCGCCCTTTAGATGCCTGATTAATCTAGTGAATGCAGCCTACGACAAACAAAGCACGGTGCAAATTCCCTAAAGAGATCAAATTTGCGCGGACTTGACGAAGTAGTTCACATGAATGAGTAACGTGTAAATAAAGGAAATATAATAATGGGCAGGAGAAGATAATGGAAAGATGGACAGAATATATCAGTCAACTCTATGATGAGGAATGACTAGAGATGAACAATTCAAACCAAGACACAGGGCCACCAATAATACAGAGTGAAGTGGTGGACGCAATTCAATACATGAAAAGAGGCAAAGCTCAAGGTCCCAATAATATAACAATCGAAGAGATAAATGCATAGGGAGAGAAGGGAGTAGAAGTCATAGCAAAATTTCTCAATGACATATATAATACTGGACAAATACCTGAAGAGGGAACAGCGATAGCTCAGTGGTTAATGAACTGGACTACAAAGGACAAGGGGTGGGGTTCGATCCCAACCGATGGCCTCCGGGTTCACTCAGCCTTTAATGGGTACCGGAATTTTTCTGGGAAAGTGAAGCGGCACGGGCGTAATACCGACCACATTACCCCAAAAATTATGTGCCGAAGGTCTGTTAAATTTATGGTCACTAACACCATATTCCCTATACGCCACTTGGCGTGACGAGGGTACTTTACTTTTTACATACCCGAAGATGAACTACAAATCTATCTTTGTAGCCATACTGAAGAAGTCAGGCACCACTAATTGCGGAGACCATCGCGCTATTAGTCTCATGAGCCATATGGCCAAAATATTACTAAGAATCATTATGAGACGTGTATAAATCAGAATAAAACCAGAAGTAAGTGAGGAGCTATGTGGATTTGTAACAGGAAAGGGTACAAATAATGCAATATACACCCAGAGAACATTGATAGAAGGAGCTATATAGGTAAAGAATGATCTATAAATGTACTTTATGCGCCACACAAAAGTCTTTGACAAAGTAAAGCATGTGGAAATAATAAATGAGCTGGAGAAATTAAACATTGATGGCGATGATCTCTGAATCATTAAAAAAAAACATGTACCGGCAACAAACAGCAGCCGTAAGAATTAGCACGGTGTTTTGTCGCCGGATCTATTTCAACTTTACAGCAAAAATATTATGCGATCAATAGTAGACAAAAAAGGAAATCAAATGAATAGTCACAACCATTTGTGATATTCTGATGACACAGCTTAATACCAGAGACAGAAAATGAACTACAAGAAACGATAGACATAATAGTAAAAGAAAGCTACAAGAAACGTCGCAATCTGAATAGTAAGAAAATAGAAGTAATGGTTATATCGAAGAAACAATCACCACCATCATGCAGCATAAAACTAAACAGGACAAATTTTAAACAAGTGCAAAGCGTTAAATACTTTGGCACAATAATGACATCAGGTGGAAGATGCACAGCAGAAATAAAGAGTAGAATAGCTCAGTCCAAAATAGCATTTCAGAAAATGAAAAACGTCTTATGCAACAAATCTATGGTAATAGAAGTGTGAAAGAGAGTTCATCTGTGCTATATAGAGCCAATTCTGACCTATGGAAGCGAATCATGGGCAGACAACAAACAAATGAAAAGACGATTAGAGGCCACAGAGATGGGATTTCTCATCAGAATGTTGAAAGTTTACAGAACAGTTAAAAGGACCAATGAGGACATTCTCAAAGAGGGTAACACAAAACTGGAGCTCTTAAAAACATCAAAAAGAAACAATCAACATTTTTTGGGCACATTATGAGAAAAGGAAAATTCAAATAATTGGTTACAACTGGCAAAATACAGTGATAGAGAGATCGCGGACGAAAAAGAGAGATAATACTGGGTAGCTTGGTGTCATGGCATTGAAAACAGTAAAAAACAGAGAATTTATAAAATGCACTGCGGATAGCAGATTGTGAGAGGACATGATCGCCTACGCCAACCGGTATGGCTCATGACGATGAAACATGGAGAACAACAAAAATAACAATAATGAAGATACAGACCTCCAATAATGGATGCCTGCACCGATTAAAATGATGGAAATGGCTGGTCAAAATCACTAAAATAGAATTATGGAAAAGTACTTATCAAATACCAGTGGTTAAAGAAATACAACGGAAACGTTGGCGCAGGAATAGACACACACTGTGGAAGGCACCTGAAGATATTACACAATATACCCTTTTTAATCCTCAGTGTGGAAAAGATATATTTGATTCGATCTCGTTACACCGATGCTTATTATATTAATTGTAAGGCGGCTGGTTTACGCCGTTTAATCGAAGACTGGTATATCCTCTTATTTCAACTTTAAAATATAATATAATGCATTTCGTGCCGTGCTCGTTCGTACTTCATATTGGCCGTTTGTCTTTCTTTAATAGATTTTTAAAAATCTATATTTTTGACAGTCAAACAAACTTTTGAAATGTTCCATCACATACAAAACATATTTATTCACATACTATTAATACATTATCTTTATCTTTATCTTGCTTACAGTAGCTTGATGACGATCAGGTATCACCTGTAGCACGCGATGTCCACTACCAAACGAGGGTATTCCATTGGAATCCCCCTTAACGTTGTTGTCGTGAATTATGTAATTGTGTAAATCCATAATTATACAAAGAATACCTACGCTAACAGGCATGGTATTTAATGATGATTATTAGATTTCTATAGTCACAAGTTGGGGAGCCGCTATAGCTCAGTGGTTAGTGAAATGGGCTACAAAGGACAAGGAGTAGGGTTCGATCCTAACCGGTGGGTGAATCGAATGGTGTTAGTGATAATAAATTTTACAGACCTTCGGCACTTGATTTTTGTGGTAATTTGGTCGATATTACGCCCGTGCCACATTACTTTCCCCCAAAAAATCCGGCACCATTAAAAGCTAGGTGAACCCGGAAGCCGTCGGTTGGGATTGAACCCTACCTCTTGTTCTTTGTATTCCAGTTTACTAACCACTGAGCTATCGCGGCTCCCCACTAACTGGGTATGACACTAATAAAATAAATGCTTCATATTTGTTATACGAGTGCATAGCGTTTTGTAAAAGGCATATCATTGTTATGTTCGGAGTGCAATGATGATGACCCGCTAATAACTTAATATCGTTGTTATGTTCGGAGTGCAATGATGATGACCCGCTAATAACTTAATATCGTTGTTATGTTCGGAGTGCAATGATGATGACCCGCTAATAACTCAATATTGTTGTTATGTTCGGAGTGCAATGATGATGACCCGCTAATAACTCAATATCGTTGTTATGTTCGGAGTGCAATGATGATGACCCGCTAATAACTTAATATCGTTGTTATGTTCGGAGTGCAATGATGATGACCCGCTAATAACTCAATATCGTTGTTATGTTCGGAGTGATTGAAAAAAAATTAAAAAATGGTATGTTAGAAGCTTTACGTGATTAATAGACGACACAGATTCGAACGACGTTTCGGCCAATAGGCCTTCAGCAGGAACAAACAAACAACATAAACACACAGATATGTGAATAAATAAAACTAATCCTACATAGCTAACTAGTAATGAAACATCAAAAACAAAATAATCGAAATATGTCGACTTCCCTGTGTGTCGTGGACAGTGGTCAGGCTATGAAAGGAATTTCTCACGGGTGTAGCTGTAATTTATACCCTGTGGTCAGTGGTGAAGGGTTCTAAAAATACACGAGTGGGGGGAACGCTATCTAGGTACGTCGACTACAAAGGCACAGGCAATATCTGAAAGTATCTAAGGGCCCATAAATACATGTATACACACATACAGATGCGTGTATACATGTGTACACGTGCAAGAAGAAGTGCACATACTAATACATATCAACATACACATACAAATACACACACATACATGTGTATGCATACAAGCAAGAGCACATATACATGCATGTATATGCGTATACATATATATACCAATACCCGTGCCTATGGACACATACATGCATGTGCACGTCCATACGGGGACAATCGTATGTGTGGAAGGGTTCAAACCGGGGTAAGTGTGCAAACTCGAAGGAGAAAGAATAGAACAGTGGAATGACAGGTACTCAAAAGGCGGAAAGAGTGAGATGTATGAGGGTGTGGTGCAATAAAAACATATGAGGGCTAAGTAGCGCAGAAAAAAGGTATATAGGAGAACACCGAAGTGCCTCAACGGGGACTAGTGGAGAAGAACTAAGAATAGCGTGGCATAGTAGATAGACTAAAGAGCCACCACATGGGTGGTAGAGAGGGCTATGCAAGAGGGGAGGAGCAGCCGAAAGGAAACTATGTGTATGAGTGTGATACATTCATGCCTCGTGGGGTCAGCGAACCATACTGGACTATGAGGCGATTTTCCAAAGTATAGCGGCTGCGGTCGCCAGAGTGACAGAGGACAATACCAGTGACACGGATGTCGTCTTTGCCCTTGTGATCTGGGGAGTTGAAATGGGAAGACACTGGAGTGCCAGTATTCTGTTGGACATCACGTAGATGTTCACAAAATCTTTCCGCTAATCTTCTACCAGACTCGCCTATATAGGTCATGTGGCATCGTTGGCATATAATGGCATAAATGATGTTGCGGGACACACATGTGAAGCCATGCTTGATCTCGAACCGTCCATTGGGGAATAAGACCGAGTCAGTAGGGAGCACATAGGCACAGGTGATACAGTTCCGACCACAAGGGGCCGTACCGAAGTGTTGAGGGTCGGAGCGAGGGAGACGGCTCCTAACCAGAATGTCACCCAAATTCCTGTCGCGCTTGAAGGCGATCATCGGGGGATCACTAAAAAGTAGACGGGTAGTGGGATCAGAGAGGAGAATGGAACGGTAGCGGTTGAGTATCCTCACAGCTGCTAAGTTGTGAGGATGATATGTGAGGGTGAGTATAGTTCTCTCAGAAGGGGGGCGGTTGGAAGGGGTGAGTGCCTCGGGACGAGAGATAAGGAGGACCCGCTTGAGGGCAGACTGGAGGATCGAGTCTGGATAAAGCCGGCGGCTGAAGAAACCTAACATGAGGTGAGCCTGTCGGAGGAAATCTTGGTCATCCTGGCAGATGCGACGGAGACGCAATAACTGTGAGAATGGAATAGAGTCGCGACAAGAAGGTGAATGGGATGAGGTATAGAGAAGGTAGCAGTGGGCGTCTGTGGGTTTATAGAAAACCGAGGTGTGGAGGCCAGAAGTACCGAAAGAAACAATAAGATCTAGGAAGGTGACAGAGGAAGTGGATATACAAGATGTGATCTTGATAGCTTTGTGATAGCTACCAATATAGTCGATAAACCTGGAGAGGTCATCCTCAGGTAGATCAGTAAGTCCGAAGCAGTCATCAATGTACCGAAGGTATATGATGGGGAGAGGACCTTGATAAGAATTGAGAATTTGGTACTCCAGGTAACCCATGAATAGGCAAGCATAGCTAGGGCCCATCTTGGTGCCCATGGCTACTCCACTGACCTGGTCATAGAAGTTACCATTAAACTCAAAGGTGTTGAGGTTGAGTACAAGCTCAGTAAGGCGGAGAAGAGTTGCAGTATCAACAGAGAGATCTCAATTCTTATCAAGGTCCTCCCCATCATATACCTTCGGTACATTGATGACTGCTTCGGACTTACTGATCTACCTGAGGATGACCTCTCCAGGTTTATCGACTATATTGGTAGCTATCACAAAGCTATCAAGATCACATCTTGTATATCCACTTCCTCTGTCACCTTCCTAGATCTTATTGTTTCTTTCGGTACTTCTGGCCTCCACACCTCGGTTTTCTATAAACCCACAGACGCCCACTGCTACCTTCTCTATACCTCATCCCATTCACCTTCTTGTCGCGACTCTATTCCATTCTCACAGTTATTGCGTCTCCGTCGCATCTGCCAGGATGACCAAGATTTCCTCCGACAGGCTCACCTCATGTTAGGTTTCTTCAGCCGCCGGCTTTATCCAGACTCGATCCTCCAGTCTGCCCTCAAGCGGGTCCTCCTTATCTCTCGTCCCGAGGCACTCACCCCTTCCAACCGCCCCCCTTCTGAGAGAACTATACTCACCCTCACATATCATCCTCACAACTTAGCAGCTGTGAGGATACTCAACCGCTACCGTTCCATTCTCCTCTCTGATCCCACTACCCGTCTACTTTTTAGTGATCCCCCGATGATCGCCTTCAAGCGCGACAGGAATTTGGGTGACATTCTGGTTAGGAGCCGTCTCCCTCGCTCCGACCCTCAACACTTCGGTACGGCCCCTTGTGGTCGGAACTGTATCACCTGTGCCTATGTGCTCCCTACTGACTCGGTCTTATTCCCCAATGGACGGTTCGAGATCAAGCATGGCTTCACATGTGTGTCCCGCAACATCATTTATGCCATTATATGCCAACGATGCCACATGACCTATATAGGCGAGTCTGGTAGAAGATTAGCGGAAAGATTTTGTGAACATCTACGTGATGTCCAACAGAATACTGGCACTCCAGTGTCTTCCCATTTCAACTCCCCAGATCACAAGGGCAAAGACGACATCCGTGTCACTGGTATTGTCCTCTGTCACTCTGGCGACCGCAGCCGCTATACTTTGGAAAATCGCCTCATAGTCCAGTATGGTTCGCTGACCCCACGAGGCATGAATGTATCACACTCATACACATAGTTTCCTTTCGGCTGCTCCTCCCCTCTTGCATAGCCCTCTCTACCACCCATGTGGTGGCTCTTTAGTCTATCTACTATGCCACGCTATTCTTAGTTCTTCTCCACTAGTCCCCGTTGAGGCACTTCGGTGTTCTCCTATATACCTTTTTTCTGCGCTACTTAGCCCTCATATGTTTTTATTGCACCACACCCTCATACATCTCACTCTTTCCGCCTTTTGAGTACCTGTCATTCCACTGTTCTATTCTTTCTCCTTCGAGTTTGCACACTTACCCCGGTTTGAACCCTTCCACACATACGATTGTCCCCGTATGGACGTGCACATGCATGTATGTGTCCATAGGCACGGGTATTGGTATATATATGTATACGCATATACATGCATGTATATGTGCTCTTGCTTGTATGCATACACATGTATGTGTGTGTATTTGTATGTGTATGTTGATATGTATTAGTATGTGCACTTCTTCTTGCACGTGTACACATGTATACACGCATCTGTATGTGTGTATACATGTATTTATGGGCCCTTAGATACTTTCAGATATTGCCTGTGCCTTTGTAGTCGACGTACCTAGATAGCGTTCCCCCCACTCGTGTATTTTTAGAACCCTTCACCACTGACCACAGGGTATAAATTACAGCTACACCCGTGAGAAATTCCTTTCATAGCCTGACCACTGTCCACGACACACAGGGAAGTCGACATATTTCGATTATTTTGTTTTTGATGTTTCATTACTAGTTAGCTATGTAGGATTAGTTTTATTTATTCACATATCTGTGTGTTTATGTTGTTTGTTTGTTCCTGCTGAAGGCCTATTGGCCGAAACGTCGTTCGAATCTGTGTCGTCTATTAATCACGTAAAGCTTCTAACATACCATTTTTTAATTTTTTTTCAATTTTTCCTCGAATTCAGCTTTACTGCAGCTTCGCATTTTTATGCATTCATTTGCATTTCTTTGCCTTAACCTCTTATGTTCGGAGTGCAATGATGATGACCCGCTAATAACTTAATATCGTTGTTATGTTCGGAGTGCAATGATGATGACCCGCTAATAACTTAATATCGTTGTTATGTTCGGAGTGCAATGATGATGACCCGCTAATAACTCAATATCGTTGTTATGTTCGGAGTGCAATGATGATGACCCGCTAATAACTCAATATCGTTGTTATGTTCGGAGTGCAATGATGATGACCCGCTAATAACTCAATATCGTTGTTATGTTCGGAGTGCAACGATGATGACCCGCTAATAACTCAATATCGTTGTTATGTTCGGAGTGCAATGATGATGACCCGCTAATAACTCAATATCGTTGTTATGTTCGGAGTGCAACGATGATGACCCGCTAATAACTCAATATTGTTGTTATGTTCGGAGTGCAATGATGATGACCCGCTAATAACTCAATATCGTTGTTATGTTCGGAGTGCAATGATGATGACCCGCTAATAACTCAATATCGTTGTTATGTTTTCGTAGTGCAATGATGATGACCCGCTAATAACTCAATATCGTTGTTATGTTCGGAGTGCAATGATGATGACCCGCTAATAACTCAATATCGTTGTTATGTTCGGAGTGCAATGATGATGACCCGCTAATAACTCAATATCGTTGTTATGTTCGGAGTGCAATGATGATGACCCGCTAATAACTCAATATCGTTGTTATGTTCGGAGTGCAATGATGATGACCCGCTAATAACTCAATATCGTTGTTATGTTCGGAGTGCAATGATGATGACCCGCTAATAACTCAATATCGTTGCTTCTATTTCTTGACAATCTCTGTTGTGGAGTTTGGTTATGACATCAGACTTGGAACATAATCACAAAGCAGAGGCAGTAAAGAACATGGATAGGTCACGTACAAAGTTGTTTCTGTCAAGACTAGAGATAATTAAAGCTTTGGAGAGTCCCAGACGCTTGGCTGTGCATTGGTTGAAAAACGCTTAGCGACTCATAGCTGACCACTTGCAGTCTTCTTCTTTTGTCTTTCACTGATACCGCAAAGGTGTCGTGGTTTCTATCATTTGTCGTTCTTGTGCTGCTCGAATTGTCTGAATTAGTGATTTCCCTTTGTTGTTACATGACTCTGTCACTGCATCTATCCATCTTCTTCTGGGTCTTCCTCTTGGTCTTTTTCCATGCATTCTAGAGAAGAACGCCCTTGATGGTGATTGGTGAGGATTCATTCTGACCAGGTGGCCAAACCATTTAAATTGTTGTTGTTCTATATATTCTTGGCAGGGTTTTGTTCCTACTATTTTTCTTATGGTTTCATTTGGTATTCTATCTCTTCTTGTGTTGTTTGTTACTTTTCTCAAGCAACGCATCTCACATGTATTGATCTTTCTTAAATGTGATTTAGAAAGGGTCCATGTTTGACTTTCATAGCACAAAGTTGGTATGAAGATGCTATTTATCATTTGTTGTTTAGCCTTATTCGCACGAATTATAAGAATAAATCACACACAAAAATCCATTTGAAATAGCACAAGAACGCTTGAATTTCTTTTACTACGGGCATTGAAATTCACTTATAACTTAAATTTGACTCCAATCGAAAATTGTGTCGTGTTGCCAGCACAGTCACACACCGGAAGTCTTGCAGTAATTAACCTAAATCGATCAAATTAAAACTGTATATTCCATTAGTAGGAAACACACTAACCACTCTGTTTAAGTGAGAAGGGGTTGAGGAGAAACGGCAAACCTCGCACCCACACAAAAAATACCGCTAAAAATTCGGATATGTTGGGAAGAGGACCCGGATATCGCAGGATGCGGTGAACTACACGCAGAGAATCACGTTGAACAGGCTTTCAAGGTTGAAGGAGGAAGAAGAAGATTAATCTCTTAGAGAGTGCATAAGAAGAAGATTAATCTCAGAGAGAGTGCATAAGAAGAAGATTAATCTCTGAGAGAGTGCACAAGAAGAAGATTAATCTCAGAGAGAGTGCACAAGAAGAAGATTAATCTCTGAGAGAGTGCATAAGAAGAAGATTAATCTCAGAGAGAGTGCATAAGAAGAAGATTAATCTCAGAGAGAGTGCACAAGAAGAAGATTAATCTGTGAGAGAGTGCACAAGAAGAATATTAATCTGTGAGAGAGTGCACAAGACGAAGATTAATCTCTGAGAGAGTGCACAAGAAGAAGATTAATCTCTGAGAGAGTGCACAAGAAGAAGATTAATCTCAGAGAGAGTGCACAAGAAGAAGATTAATCTCAGAGAGAGTGCACAAGAAGAAGATTAATCTGTGAGAGAGTGCACAAGAAGAATATTAATCTCTGAGAGAGTGCACAAGAAGAAGATTAATCTCTGAGAGAGTGCACAAGAAGAAGATTAATCTGTGAGAGAGTGCACAAGAAGAAGATTAATCTGTGAGAGAGTGCACAAGAAGAAGTGTTAATCATTTTGAAAAGACAGTAAATTACCTCTTATTCCATTAATAAACAGCTATAGATTGGCTTACGATCATATTCAATATGGGGTGGGAAGAAAGAAAAGTCCCAGGCGATTGGCAAAAAGCTATCATTGTCCCATTTTGGAAAAATAAAGGAAGCAAAATGGAGTGTGAAATGTACAGAGGAATATCCCTATTGAGTCAAGTTGGTAAAATGTTTGCTAAAATATTGGAGAGGAGAGTAAGATACATAATAGAACCTCAATTAATCAATAATATATAATCTATAATAATCAATTCGGATTCAGAAAAGACAAAAGCTGTACTGATGCTATATTTACATTGAGACAACTATGTGAACAAACAATAGAATATGACAGAAACCTAAATATAGTGTTTATAGATCAGGAAAAAGGGTTTGATCGTGTGGACAGGAACAAACTTTGGCAAACTTTAGAAACATACGGGGTAGCAGGACAACTACTAGAAAATATAATAGCACTATATAAAAACAGTCAAAGTGCCGTTAGAACATCGGAAGGTCTGTCAGAATGGTTTCCGGTTACAACAGGAGTAAGACAAGGATGTGTCCTCTCACCACTCCTCTACATCATATATATGGACAAAATAAATCAGGAAACAACCAACAATAAGGAAAAATCAAATAATAACATAAGAGGTAGAAAACTCCAACATTAACGAGCTACTATTCGCAGATGACCAATGCCTAATATATGAGGAAAAACCTGCTACAACAACATATAACATCTCTAGATAAAAGTTGCACAAACTACAGTATGAAAATTAACACAGCAAAAACAGAGACTATGACAATAAGTAAATTAAGACACCCATTAACCTGCCAAGAATATATAGAACAACAACTTAAATGGTTTGGCCACCTGATCAGAATGAATCCTCACCAATCACCATCAAGGGCGTTCTTCTCTAGAATGCATGGAAAAAGACCAAGAAGAAGACCCAGAAGAAGATGGATAGATGCAGTGACAGAGACATGTAACAACAAAGGAAAATCACTAATTCAGACAATTCGAGCAGCTCAAGAACGACAAATGATATAAACCACGACACCTTTTAGGTATCAGTGGAAAGAGAAGATAAAAAAGAAGAAGCAGAATTACATTAATATAAAATCAAAGCACCACTATTGAGTCAATAATAATATAAAATTACTGATAATAGTTTATGAATATATATATATATATATATATATATATATATATATATATATATATATAATCAAAACTCATCAGCACAATAGCAAAATTTAGACTATTCGAACCAAACGTACTATCAACCCTTACATATACATGCGAGAGCTGGAAAATAACAAGAGATGTAGAAACAAAGTTGAACGCATTAGAAAATAAATGTCTAAGGAAAATACTTGGTATAGCGTGGAACGAATTCAAAACAAACGAGGAAATTAGATAAATCGTTGGACATGTGATAAGAAGAGATAATAACAGAACAGCAAAGCAAGCCCTCATGTGGGAAGGAACAGGTAGGAGAAAAAAGCAGCTGTAATCGGCTCGCTCAATGAGATCGAGTTGCTTGGACAGAACAGAGACAAATGGCGAGATTTGATAAAAGATCTTTGCGAGGATTGAGACTGCTAGAAGGAACATTTAGAAAAGAGAAAAAAGTATCTGTGTCTATGCACTATGGGTCGGCCACGGCTCGAAAGGTCGATATATATATATATATATTACATATATCTATTTGGATACAGTTTTTTATCCAATTAAGTTTTGTATTAAAAAATGCTAATTGATTTCACATCTTTATTAATTTCTCTTCTGTGTGTGTGTTAGTTCATGAGTTTTGATTTTCATTTGAAACAATAACTCAATTACATACATAAGTTATAACAAATACTTGAACTGTGTGCTCTTAGACAATCATTAATTCCTGTCATGTACAGTTTGTGAGGAACGGGAATGGTGGTTACCATCATCACGATTCATCCCTGCCCAACTGTAAACGCTGTGAAGATAACAGTACTCAGTACTGTATGGTGTATCACACACTTATGTGTGTTGAAACAGAAACAAGAAATTGGCGTGACATTCAAAGTACAATTCAAATTTCAACTTATTTAAGAAATAATTTATAATATTCACATTATATTTTTAACCACTTGAGTGTAATGTAAGTTAAGTAATTTCGATAAACAAACTTAAGCATCAGTGAAGATACAATCGCTGTAATTTCTCGCCGTTACTACATTCCCTACATACTTCGATCAAGGTAACACATTTTCATTACTGGAACGGCTAATGTTGTATAACCTGTAATTGTTCATATTATATTTATTAATCCGGTTGATTATAATGGTCGCTGAAATAATCGTGCATGTTAGATTAAACAATACAATAACCAGTCCTGTTGCAAAGAGTCCGCAAGGCCTAATTAGCAATGAAATGCTTTCATATTTCTTAATGATTAACGTCTGGGGACCTGGGCAGTGTGTCACCATTTTAGGACTGATTGTCAACGTCATGAACATTGTGACGTTTGTTAAACAAGGAATAAAGGATTCTGTTAGCTTAAGTCTTCTTGGACTGACCATATCTGACTTATGGTCACTTGTGTTTCTGTTATTTCTTAACTTGTGCTGGACACCACCAATCATGACAATGGACCTGCCTTTCTACCCACAACAAATAATGTATTTTTTCTTTTGGATGCATGTTTTCTTTACCAGAATCACAACAGGAATAACTGCTTGGATCGCGTTTGAGCGATGTGTCTGCATTGTCGCTCCTCTAAAGATCAAGTCTATTATCACGCCGAGAAGAACCGTCACGTTTATATCTGTGCTCTACGTCATCGTTACGGCTGCTATCTCCCAATGTTTTATACATCCAGATTCACGTGGATCTTTGATCATTCAAGAAATAAATCTCTTCTGGGTTTCGTCAAGATTTCAAACAGAGGTGAATTGGAAAGCGTGGTCTTTCTAGTCAACAACATACTGCCTATGACGTTCTTTGTTTTTATCGTTGGATGCACGATTGTTCTAGTAAATGCTTTGCTGAATAATGCAAAATGGCGTAATCGAATGAAAAGTGTGTCTGAAAGTAAAAACATTTCAAACAGAGACACGAAGGTAGTCAAACTAGTTTTAATAATTTCTTTAGTTTTCATCTTTTCTTACGCTCCAAGTGCTGTCTTTTTTATATGGCCACTAACCAACCCAGAGATGAAGATCGACAGAAATGAGAGAAACTTTGTTATCGCAGTTTTCTCCCTTCTTCTGCACATGGAAGGTATCAATGCTACTGCCAACTTTTTTGTTTACCTCAAAATGAGTTCGAAGTTCAGAATCACGCTTCAACGATTCTTCAATATGCGGCACAAAAAATCTTTAAAAATGCACAAAATAACTATTGCTGTGTATTTTTTAACCTTTGCATTTATAAATGTTTTTATTATTTGTCACGTATTTTTGTCTTTCTATAATACTTATAATAAAATAACAGGGAAGTAGTTCTATTGAGAGTTATATCAACTGGAATGTTCAGAAAATTATACAGAATTTGTGGTTTTGTTGTTAGGGATTATTGATGAACAATATCAAGTAAGAAACATCACAAGGAAAACTATAATCTTTCCTCGAAAAAGATACACCAAGGTAGTTTGATACGCACAATTACAACATATAAATAGTATATTCTGGTGTCATGGCGGCTGCACGTTGATAGTTTCCTGACTCGGTGCTTGCTGAAAGTTTAAATGACGTGCGCGACAGTCTTTTTGTGAAATAATGTGCTGCTATTCCCCGTTGTAGTTACGTTTATTTCTGACGTCTGTGAACTTTATCGATATTTCGGTTGAATATTATGCATTCTTCTTTCGTCGATGTGTTTGACCTGTCGTCTATAGTCCAAGATGCGTTCGCGGTTCAACAGGAAACCGTTTATTTTAACAACAATGGGGCCTACCGAGAATGTCCATACCGAATGTACACAGTCAGTGATAGCAGATGGGATAGAAGAATAAGAAATGATCAACGGCTCAGAATGCGAAAACAGCAAAGTGTGTGCTATACAAGAGGCATATTCAGGACACGAAAGACGAATATGGCTGACCACAGTGAAAGAAAATGGAGTCTCATTACGTAGTGTTTCAATGAAAGCCATGGAAAGATATTCTAAGTTATGTCAGAAGAAAGATCTACGAATATGTACATGCAATGGTATAACTTTTTACTAAGAAACAGAGCGATTAAACATATATATATATATATATATATATATATATATATATATATATATATATATATATATATATATATATATATATATATTAGGCATATCGAAGACATGATGGAAAGAATGTTGGTATAGCCATGACGAAAAATATGCATATACCTATTCAGACAATATAACAGAACATCATGAGGTGTAGAAATACTCTTAAAAAGAGAGCTAAATAAATATATAAGTACCTACTGGACATACAGTGATAGGATTATATTACTCAAAATAGATACAAAACCATTCGACATAGCGATAATTCAGACATATGCACGTATACAAGATTTAGATATGAACAAAAAGAGGCATACTGTGAAGATCTAAATAAAGTTATGAAGCAAATAAATCGTCGTACATCTTGACTGTAATTGGTGATATTAATGGTAAGCAAAGTAAGATCATTAAAGGAAATTACAGTGTAAGAAAAAGAAATGAAAGGAGAGAAAAATTAGTACAAATGTGTGAAGAAAAAAAGCTTATAGTATGTAACACCTAATTTGAGTAGGAGAGAGGAAACGATAGATTGTGTAACAGCGTCAAGAAAATCAAAACCTATCCAGAAGTAGATATTAACTCAGATCACAATCCTGTGATGATTAAAATAAAAGTTGAACTAAACAGAAATAAATAAAAGACTAATTCACCAACAATACCAATAAGCATACCATTCTTAAATCAACAAGATGTTAAAACTACTTAAACAATACAAATAAATAACACATATCAAAAGCTGCTAGAAGAAGGGATTGTGCAGTACAGAAGAGAAAATCCAGATGAAAAAGTTACAATGAAACGGGCTATGCATAAAGAAAAGCATAAAAGAAATGTGCGACATCTTACCTAAAAAAGAAAAAGGGAAAAAAGAATAAAAAATAACAATAGATGACTGACGCCATTTTGAAAAAAAATGGACGGACGAAGACAAGCGAAGAACACTACCCAACACAGCAAAATAGTTAAAGAAATAAGAAAAATGTGATAAAAAGCAAAAGAAGACTGGCTCAGCCAAAGATGTATAGAAATCGAACTTTGGAGAATAAACAAGGTTTAAGGTGGACGCAGACAGATATAACAAAGTGAATGAGAAGTAAAAAATTGAAAAAAATAGGTAACAGAAAGTGGATGTATTGCAAGCAAAAAAGGTCATTAGTTAATAGACAATAAAATATATTTTCAATAGATGGCAAGAATACTTAATTAACATAATTTTTTTTGGATGAAAAAGAAAAGAAATCAACCATGAAATGTACGTCAGGCTATAGCATCTTAAAATATGAAGTGGAAAAGCTAAACAAATAATGAACAATGGAAACGCTGTGGAACTTTACAACATACAGATAGAAATGATAAAGGCATTACACGATTTTTGTCATTGAAGATTGTACACATATGCAACGACATATACCATACAGGATACATACCAAATGAACTAAACACATCAACTTTCATTGCATTTCCTAAAAATAATTGTGCAGTTGAATGCAGGGATTTTAGAACAATAAGATAATGAGCCAGGTAAAAAAAAAATCTGGCTAAACATTACATAATGAGGGATTCTGTATAAAATCAATATGGCATTAGAAGAACAACAATTTGGATTTAGGAAAAACAGTGAAATCCAGTGGTCACTGACCAAACAACTTGATGATTTAGACTTTGCTGATGACATAGCTCTCCTATCACACAGCCATCAACAGATGCAGGATAAAATGAGTATATTAGATGAGAGATCACAACAGCTAGGACTAAAGATTAATAGAGATAAGACCAACATTATGAGAATTAATGCAGTTGGCAATAACCAAATAAAACTAGGAGAAATACCTCTACTAGACGTACAATCTTATATATATCTGGGCAGTAATATAGATAAAGAGGGAGGAACAGAAAATGATACCAAAATAAGGATATCAAAAGCAAGAAGAGCTTTCATTGCACTGGGAAACATATGGAAATCCAAAGAAATTCGCCTAAAGACAAAAATAAAAATTTTCAACTCAAATGTTAAGTCGGTCCTATTATATGGCTGTGAAACATGGAGAATGACAAAATTGACAATCACGAAGGTACAGACTTTCATTAATGGATGCTTGCGCAGAATATAGGGATGGAAATGGCAGGACAAAGTTACTAACGTGGAATTATGGAAATGTACCGGTCAAATACCAGTGGATAAAGAGATACAGCGAAGACGATGGCGCTGGATAGGACACACACTACGGAAGCCAACGGAGAGTATTACACAACACGCCCTTTTTTGGAATCCCCAGGGGAAAAGACAAAGAGGAAGACCAAGGAATTCTTGGAGAAGACAGATCGAAGCGGAGAATAAGATGATGGGGAAGACATGGAATGATCTTAAAAGAATGGTAAAAAACAGAACGACTTGGAAAGTGTTTGTTGAAGACCTATGCTCCACTGGGAGCTGAAAGGTAAAAGAAGAAGAAGAAAAACAGTGAGACAACATATGCATTATTCTTTATTTTGTTGTTGTTGTGTTCGCCAGCTTTCAACTCTGACGACGTCCCCAGAGACTAGGAACTGCATTTTGCGTGTTAATCCATTTTTCCCTGGAAGATTATTCTGTATGAGGATTTTAATCGAAAAGTACACATACATAAACTACCAAAATATGCGCCTGCTTCATATACGACACCGAAGCTTAAGACAGAAAACACCATAAACAACTTACATACTGCCTAAAAGATATAAATCTAGATGAGACGTACAAACGACTAGTATGTAATTTATACTGGGAGCAAACAACAACACTAAAATATAACAAAGAATACTTTACACCTGTTGATATAAAGAGCGGAATAAAGACAAGGATGCATCCTATCACCAAACTTGTTCAATCTTAACACTGAGCAAATCTTCAAAAACATAACAGAGATGAAAGACCTACTAATTAATGGAAAGATAATCAATAACCTAAGATATGCTGATGATACTGTACTACTAGCAGAAAATCCTAAAGATCTACAATTACTTAATGAAATAAACATGACAAACAAATAGTACGGATAAGATTTAAAAAAAAGAGGACTACAACTATGATCATTATGATCATAAATAAAGATAATACTAAAAACCTACATGTGGATATAAACGTTAAAGGAAAAGAGATGGAGAAAGTTCTGAGCTACAACTACCATAGACAAACTATAACCAGTGATGGAAAATGTACAACTGAAATAAACAAAAGAATCATCATCAATAAGTACCGTCTCCGCATCGAAGGCTGGCTACTATGGAGCGCCAATCTGTTCTGTCTCTTGCTTTGATGGTGCAGGTTGTCACAGGCTGATTTGTCCATCTTTTGATGTTACTCATTCATGTTAGTCTTTAAATAAAAGCTTTAAATAAAAAAGAAAGATGTTAGAGATAATTATACAAAACAAGTAAAGAACATAAATTAGAAGGTACTCAAAGAAGTGATTGAACAGTACAGAAGAGAAAATCATGACGATAAAGTTACCCCGAAATGGCAATGCATAAAAAAAGCAAACATTTGTTTTTACTCCCTAAAAGAACCTAAGAAGAGAGAAATTACTGGATGGCTGTGTGTCATGGCATGGAAAACAGTCAACAACAGAATTGATACGATGCACTGTAGATAGAAGATTGTGGAAGTACGTGATCGCCTACGCAAACCCGGTGTGGCACATGGTGATGATGAAAAGAACCTGCGGGTATGGTCGACATCTTCCGGAAAGGAAGATTCGCCATATCCTTCAGTTTGAAGTCCCATGTGACTCTTCTATGCTGTACTCACATATCACCTGTTGATTTTTGTCAGTTTTCAATACAGACTCCATGGGACTCTTCCATGCTGTACTCACCTTTCACCTGTTGATTTTTGTCAGTTTTCAATACAGATTCCCTGTGACTCTTTCATGTTCTACTCACCTTTCACCTGTTGATTTTTTCCTGTTTTCAATACAGGTTCCATGTGACTTTTCCATGCTGTACTCACCTTTCACCTGTTGATTTTTGTCAGTTTTCAATACAGATTCCCTGTGACTCTTCCATGCTGTACTCACCTTTCACCTGTTGATTTTTGTCAGTTTTCAATACAGACTCCATGTGACTCTTCTATGCTGTACTCACCTTTCACCTGTTGATTTTTGTCAGTTTTCAATACAGATCCCTGTGACTCTTCCATGCTGTACTCACCTTTCACCTGTTGATTTTTTGTCAGTTTTCAATACAGACTCCATATGACTCTTCTATGCTGTACTCACCTTTCACCTGTTGATTTTTGTCAGTTTTCAATACAGATTCCCTGTGACTCTTCCATGCTGTACTCACCTTTCACCTGTTGATTTTTGTCAGTTTTCAATACAGGTTCCATGTGACTCTTCCATGCTGTACTCACCTTTCACCTGTTGATTTTTGTCAGTTTTCAATACAGACTCCATGTGACTCTTCAATGCTGTACTCACCTTTCACCTGTTGATTTTTGTCAGTTTTCAATACAGATTCCCTGTGACTCTTCCATGCTGTACTCACCTTTCACCTGTTGATTTTTGTCAGTTTTCAATACAGGTTCCATGTGACTCTTCCATGCTGTACTCACCTTTCACCTGTTGATTTTTGTCAGTTTTCAATACAGACTCCATGTGACTCTTCAATGCTGTACTCACCTTTCACCTGTTGATTTTTGTCAGTTTTCAATACAGACTCCATGTGACTCTTCCATGCTGTACTCACCTTTCACCTGTTGATTTTTTGTCAGTTTTCAATACAGGTTCCATGTGACTCTTCCATGCTGTACTCAACTTTCACCTGTTGATTTTTGTCAGTTTTCAATACAAGTTCCATGTGACTCTTCCATGCTGTACTCACTTTTCACCTGTTGATTTTTGTCAGTTTTCAATACAGGTTCCATGTGACTCTTCCATGCTGTACTCACCTTTCACCTGTTGATTTTTGCCAGTATTCAATACAGGTTCCATGACTCAGATAAGTTCCAATCACTAATGATATGCTGTCATATTTCATGATGATACATTTATGGGGACATAGACAGGCTGTCACTATCCTGGGTCTGATAGTCTACATTTTGAACACTATGACGACAAGGAGTGAAAGATTCTGTCAACATAAGTTTTCTTGCATTGACCATATCTGGCTTAGGGTCTCTGATATTTCTGTTTGTCCTTAAACTTGTGCTGCATTCAAAACAAAATGTTACAGGAAAAAAAAATCATAAAGATACCATGAATAATGAAAAAAGAGCAATGAAGACACATTATAAGATTTACAAATTAAAAAGAAATGGTCTATAAACACCATTCTAGAGAGGAAATTAAAATACTATGGCCGCGTCAAAAGGCACAACGAGGTGAAAAGAACTGTAATGGAAGGTACGGTTGCAGGGCGAGACAGGGACATACCAAAAAAAAAAGTGGTTTAAAAACATCAAACAGATGTGGAACACGATAACAGAAGAAATGGAAGACAAGGATATTCTTTCAGACGGGCTATGGTGAATGCAGTCTTTTTGCAAACGAAATGCGACCCGATGATGATGATGCTATTTTGTTGCTAGATTTGTAGACAGTACATCGCTCTCAGCAATCTCCGCTCCCATGCTTCAATGTTTAATGGAGAAAGCATATGTTTTCACAACTCAATAAGTTTATAAATCACTTTGAACAAAAAGCATTCATGTTTTAATAAGATGACATAAACATACACATAATTTAATTCTCAGAAAACATGGCATATTTTATTAGACACATTTAATTACCATAAAGGACAAGACCAGTTATCAATATATTCTGCTTATTCAGTCATTCAACTGTTTGTGGAGCACATGTCTCCAGCAAACACTTTCCAAACAAGTCCTGTTTCGTGTGATTCTCTAAAGATCTTCCCCACTTTCTTCATCATTGTTTCCATCTGTTTTCTCCTAGTATATTTGGGTCTTTCCCGTTGACTCCTTCACTGATGATTTCAGCTAAGCGCCTCTAGTGATATACATGTACAATCATTTCGCTTCCGTAGTGTGTCTTATCCAGCGCCATCGTCTTTGCTGTTTCTTTGTCCGCTGGTGTTTGTCTGATACTTTCCCATTGTTCTATATTTGTAATTTTGCCCTGACATTTTCATTTTTTTGCTCTCCTCGTACAATCATTATTGCAGATCTGTATCTTTGTAACTTTTGTGTTTGTTGCTCTCCATGTTTCACAGTCACATAATAAGACTGATTTAATATTAGAACGAATTATTTTTATACTTTGTATTGAGCCTCTATTTCTTTAATTTCTATATTTTTCTTGATGCAAATAAAGTTTCTCACGCTTTTTGTGTTCTTCATTTTTTCTCTGATTCAACGCCCCTGTCTATCTCACTACCTAGACAAGCATATACATGAGACTCTACATCTTGTAGAGATAGGTTTCCCAGTGCTGACTGTTTACATCCAAATGCGTTAATAATCACATCAACATATTTGTATTGTTTTATCTATTATCCAAAAGCCTGGTAGATCCTTTTCCACCGTAATTGCCTTAATTCATACCCTTTTCTACTGCTCGTGAATCCATTTGACTTTTCTTCACATTTTCCTTACCTTCTCAACTATATTTTTTTCATTTACTGATTCCAGATATTCATACAAGAACTGCTTTACACTTGTGCCAATTTATTGATTGCCTGTTTTAATTCCAACCTCTTGATTGATATATCGATATTGTCGATTTGTAGATTTATGTGAAAAGTTGTGTGCTTTAGTAATTATAAGTTAAAATGATTCAGTAAAAAGGTTAAAGAGTAATGGATGGTTTATATCAAAAATAATTTCATAGAAACAAGTGGGGTGAGATATTAAACTTGAGAGTTCTAGAAGGCAACATTTGGATGTAAGGAGCTCATTTCTCTTTCTCGATTTGATTACCTTCTCCAACTTAGTTAAACATGCATCGATCTCTTCTTCAGTTTGTTTGACTTCGGAGAGCGTCATGTTAGAATTGTAGCCACATTCATTTCAGCACCAAGTCAGCCTATTCTTCAGCTCTTTAACCTCTTATATTTTCAAATTTTCTCCCAGTTAAAAAAAAGAAACAAACGTTTAACAGTAATTCTGAACTTTGAACTCATGTGCATGTAAATAAAGAAGTTGGCGCTGGCGTTGATACCTTCCAGATGAAGCAAAAGGGAGAAAACTGCGATCACAAAATTTTTCTGCAATCCTGCAACTTTCATCTCTGGATCCGTCAACGGCCAAATGAAAAAGACAGCACCAGGGGCGTAACAAAAAATGAAAACAGTCGATATAATCAGCACCATTTTCACTACTTTTGCATCTCTGTTTATTCTGTTACTGTCTATATTTGAAATTGTCTGTTTTCGCCACTTGGAATTTTTATGTAGCGTTTTGGCAAGAATTAAAGTGCATATGACGATAAAAGTGAAGAAAGTTAACGGTAAAATGTTGTTTACTAAGTAAACAATGTCTTCAAAGCCTCCACCATCAGCAATTTTCACATACCCCAGAATTGATTTGTTCCGAGAACAGTCAAACTTCCACACAAATCTTGATGTGTAAAAAAGTGGAGCGATGGCCGCCATCATGATGATGTAGAGCGTGACAATAAATAGAACGGCTCGTCTTGGTGTGATTAGAGACTTAATCTTTAAAGGGGCCACAATGCACAGACATCGCTCAAAAGCTATCCAAGCTGTCGTTCCTGTTGTGACTCTTGTGAATATGACGTGACCCCAAAACAGAAAATACATTATTTGCTGTGGGTAGAACGGTAGGTCCAGTTTCATGACTGGTGGAGTCCAGCACAAATTGAGAAAGAATAAAAACACCAGGGACCCTAAATCAGATATAGTCAGTCCAAGAAGACTTACGTTGACAGAATCTGTCACTCCTTGTTTAACAAAAGTTAGAACATTCAGAACGTTGACAATCAAGCCCAGTATCGTGATACATTGTCCTGGTCCCCAGAAGTTAATCAACAGAAACAAATTCATCACATCTTCAGACATAATATTGTTTCCACCTTTCCTCTCATAGTGCAACGTTTGATTATGTAAACCAGCAGACAATCTGTTATTAATTAAAGTTTCATTTCTCGGTGAAATCATACTTATAATTTTTATTGTCTGTCTGCTTTGTTCATTATTACAGTTAGAAAAAAAAAACTTTATCAAGCCAGAGTAAAATATCCAAATAAGGATAACTGGTTAAAATAAAAACCATATAGTATGTCAAAGGGGAGAATATCGTGTAAGAAAATCACATACAACAACACATGAGGAATATAGTTGTAATAACGTCTTTTTAAACGCGATATATGTGTAAGCAGCCTATTTTTTCCATTAAAAGTACTAAGAAAATGATGACGTAACATACGTTTTGCAACCACTTATCTTGTCATCAGGGAAAATGATCTCATCAGGCTACGTTTCTCGTTGACCTAATGCTGTTGCGGTAGAATTGATCACATCAGGCGACTTTTATAGGTGTATAAAATCTTTCTTTGTCCCCACTCTTTCTCTTGTTAAAATTGAAATATGTTTCAGATTTAGCTTGTTATCAAATATTTTTTTCGTGAGAGCTAAGCTTTTGCAAACTTTTCTAATTGTAATGTAATTTTATTAGAAGAAGTGTTTCAGGAGTATTTTCTCGACTACAGAATCCTCTTTTTTTCTTAAATAAAGTATTTGTTTCTAGCATTTTTTGTCATATATATTTATTTTAAGAAATTACCCATCTCTGCTTTTCATGGTCTTTACATAGATTTTTTCAAGAGCTTTTGTTTGTCTTTAATGTCTATTTGGACGTACACAAGCTTTCTCTGATGAAGATTTAGTCTAATTCAGATTTATATGAGACATTTGAAACCTTCACTGCAGACTTGGTCTCTAATCAGACTTTTATAAACCCTCTTATAAAGCTCCATGAAGATTTGATCTCTCTCAGGTCTATATCATCATCTTGCTTGCTTTTCACCGAAGACTTGATCTGCCTCATGTTTATATAGACGTCTTGTTACTTTCAATGAAAATTTTGTCTGTCTCAGACTATGGCTTTCATTAAAAACGTAATCTTGTTCAGTTTCCCTCGTCGGTTTACCTTTTTCCCTAGGAGAATTGTCACCTCTACCATAATTCTGGTACTCGTCAAACGACTTTCTCACTGAAAAGAATTGGTCTGTTTGAGTAAACTATTCTCAATGCCGAAAGTTTCTCAATAAGAAGAGATGTTAGTTTGTTCTCTGCTTCATTTGACCAATGATTTTTGATGATCATGCATGTCTGCTCGTTTCATGAAGGGATTAAATTGTTTAAATAATGAAATTGTTGTTGGAACACGAAATTCTTAACAATAATTGGTCAAGACGCATGCAAACAGATACCCGAGAGATGAAATGAAACAAGAGAGAAAAAAAAGAAAATAAGATTTAAAGAGCAAATACAAAATGTTAAAGTATTGGCCTATTAACATGACTTCTTGCGATTAGAATTAGTTTCTTTAGAGAGGCAGAGGCAGACCAAGACTAAAGTAGACTGATAACATCAAAAGATGAACAGGTGAACTTAAGACAACATGCACCATCAAGACAAGAGGAAGAGTAAAATGGCTCTCTATGGTAGCCAACCTTCGATGTGGAAGCAGCACACAATGATGATGAATCTACCTTAGATTGTGGGGATTTTAAAAATGTTCTCTCAGTCCAGGGACTTGATCAATCTCAGATAATTAGTGTTGTTTTTTATTGTCTAAATCATTACAAACTACGTACCGGCTTTTTAACTCGTTATCTTACTAGCTCAGATAAGTTTGACTTCAGCAACTTTAATCGGTATACACCTTCGACAAGGAATTGTGCCAGAGTAAGGGTACTCTTGTCGATTTGCAGTTCCCCTTTGAGAACCTCTATTCCATATTTATCTACATTTTGATTGCAACGCTCTATTTTCAGGTCCGTAAAGTAAAGTAGTTGTAATATAAAATGTGTATATTTGTCATAGTGAAACGCTATGTCAAGAAGTGAACATCATTATATTTCTACCCTAATAATTTACAGAACAGATTATTCAGTTATGAAAATATGAATTTCTTGAACTTTAATAAGTCGTATGAAAATATGAAGGTCTGGAGTTTCAGTTATTTTTCATGCTATTTACTAATCGTAAACATAATCACCTTGAAATCATATAATTCCGATTGTTAATTTCGTGAAATAAAACACCTTTCTATAACTTTGACAATGTCTAAATAGTTATATTGTGGTGACAAACACCGCTAAGATAAAATATACTTGTACAACTGATATGTCCCAATTTTATGATTTTTCTTCTAACCGGTGACACGCACGGTGACATCTCAAATATATCATCGTGTTGAGATAAATACTGGTAATTTTACAATCAGACTGCCTCCCAATAGTACAACGCTTTATAGAGTTTAGAATTAATGTAATATATTCGGTACACTAACAAAACTGGTGTGACAGAAAGAATAACAATATTAGATTTAATTTTAAAATATAGTGATGTTATATAATTGCAGTTATTTTAAATGGTTTATCTCGTGCCTGATCACAATTGTCATAGCAAAATTAAGCGTTAGTTCCTTATTGTTAATTAATGTGATCGAGTAGTACTTGCGTCCGTCCAGTCGAAAATTGTTAATCAATGGACCCTTATTTCATACTTTAGACTTTTGGATTTCACGTAATTTAAAAAGTGATATGTAAAAATTATTTTGAGTTAGGTAATTATAGATTCTAAAAGAAACTAACTGGAAAATGTGATTTTAATGAAATAGTAATTTATATATTATAAAACAATAGTGTTTTAGACTAAGGTTAATCGAATTTATAATGTTTGACCAATTGAGAACAGAAAGGAAAGAGATTTTATTTCGAAGCGGCTTAAAATAGTAGACACCGGAGGGGAAACGAAATTCAAAAATTGAAATGAAACGATAATAGTTGTGTACGTAAATGCTCTCATTAATGAGGATTTACCAAAGTGTAATTGGTGTTATATTTGTAACTCAGAAAATCTGTTACTAATTGGTTTGTTGCCTCAAGATCGTTTTGAAAATTGATATTTATTGTAGAATCAATTGAAAATTGTTGTTCATTTTAGAAGCAAATATTTATAGTTTCGTTCTTGCCTTACATCTCATTGCTTGTTTTCAATATCACTTACACATGTGTAATTTGAGTAATTGAAATTAAAATGTGAGACCATGAGAAAGTATTAGTGCTGGCAAGTTTTTGTCTAGATAAAACGATGACTTTCGTGACTATTCGTAAAGCATTTATGGTACTTTATGTTATGGCACTGGAACTACACGTGATATATACTCTACTTGTATTGCAACAACAACAACTATTACTGTTGCTGCTACTATTACAACTACCGCCACTTAATATCTAAATGAGGCTACCTGTTGTCAGATCCTATTGAAAAATATCAAGAAAGACATCGTGATACAAGAACATATAAAATATACTTTTCAATTTTGGGAGAAATGAATAGAGCATTTACAATTGTAAATTTATTGCTTGTAATCATGTTATTATGATTAAAAATTATGGGAACATATTTAACCAATAGCCATTAACAATTTGAGAGCTTGGGGTTAAACCATAAACAACAAATGTTTTATAATTGATAAGACAAAGTTTCTTCTATTCACTTTAAATATATTTATGATAAGAAACGTGTTTTATCTTCTTACAGAGGTACACATGAGGAAACGAACTAAAGCGTCAGTGACTGGCAGCTGTGACTAGGATTCGTTCATGGCTTGGTTTTGTTCTAGGTTTTTAATTGATAAGGATGTGTTTCTTAGTCGTGCCCGTGAGAAGTTTTGGAACTTGGGTTAATGTGCTTGACTGACTGTCAACTTGTCATCATTAGTAAATGTGCCAGCCTCGGATTTAATTTGATCTTAATTCAAGTAACATCATGTATCTTTTTTTTCTTATAAAACGCAAGTCGTTAATTAAAGTTGAGAACACATAATATATATTTGTATAAAATATAGATGTTAAGTCTTAAATCAGCATAATATCATCTATTGTTTGAGGTTGCAAAACAGTTAACAAAATAGATTTGTCAGGCAGCGTGAAGTAAAATATGCAATATCTTCAAGCAAGGATAACACTTTGACAAAATACCAACAATGGACTTTTTCTTTACAAATATTAGCGACATGTATATCAGGAAGTGTTTTCTATCAATATCAGAGATTTGTAACAGCACTATTTGTTTTAGGAAGATTATATATCTTTCCGTTTGCTTACGGACACTTGATATCTGTATTATATCTGGACGTAATTGTTCTCTCTTCGATCAGTTGACGGTCGATCGATTATTTTGATTCTGGTGTGTTTGTTGTCTTTTTGGAATCCAAGTCTCGTCGCCTTGGATGTCACCAATGGCCACCGTCAGTCCACCGAACTGTTCACGGGATTCAGGTGGTGGCACTACTTCTGGATGGGGTCACTGGACATGCCGTTTACGTCTCCGGTCTCTGGTTGTACAACTTATGAATGGCGACTCGCTTTTGCCCGTCGTCCTGATTTCTTGCCCGAGAACTTGCTGGGGATTCGACACTGTAACACACGGTCAATCACACACGTTGCCCAACAGCAATGTCACTGGCCGCTGAGCCCTAGGCTTTTACACGTGAATACACTAATTTAATTGTGAACTGTTCCCCATTGAACAGCTCAGCAGTATATCTCTCATCTATTAATTCTACTGGTCTAGTCAACTATATTTCTCTGACACTCCTATCTACTCTGGGCCATCGTCATCCCTCTTTAATCCTCGATATTTAACATCTTGCAATTCGAAGTTCTCTCAATCTAACTATTCTTACTCTACACCTAGGCCGGTGATATCTCGGATCTCTCGTCGGGATCTTCTCTGAAAGCTTCACCGTTCTTTGTGTCTTGCCTTTAAATATGTATCGTCTCCTCCAATCAAAAGCTACTTCCTCTAATTTTCCTCCAATCCACTCGATCTACGCGTCTAGTTTCGCATCTACCAACCCACGCACTTCTCGATTTTCACAAATCACAATTTTTCTCGTGGACTATACACTTCTGGCTATCTGATCACCTACCCCGCAATTCGCACCTTTTTCATCCTCCTCATTTCTCGTGATCTACGCCTCCTCACGGCTACACATGTAATATGCAACAATAATAGATGGAATTGAAAAAATCAAGTCTTTTTATATTAGGCAATAATAAATTCAAGGAAGGTGGTTGATTGTAGATTATTGGACGGCTTTGCTCAACACAGCTGATAAAACACTTCCTGAATACCTTTTTCAATCCATACACTCTAGAGTGCTGCCTGGACTCCTGTTGAAAATATTTAAATTAAAATGAATGTTCAGAACATTAGTGCTGATTTATTCAATAGTTTACATTATTAAATCTCCTACCTATTCAAATAGTGGAGACGCATATGCTCAGTTGTTAGTGAATTGAACTACAAAGGACAAGAGTCGATCCTGATCGACGGCTTCCTGGTTCAGCCAGCCTTAAATGGGTACTGGGTTTTTATGGTAAAGTAAAGCGGCACGGGAGTAATATCGACCACATTACCCCAAAAATCATGTGTCGAAGGTGTATAACGATTATAGTCACTAACACCATATTCCCAATACACCAATTGGCGTGACTGGGCTCTTTACTTTAACTTACTATTCAAATAGTTGGTCAATTCAAACGCATAAAGAAGTCCAACTGTTTTATTTTCTTTAGTTTTTAATAAAATAATTAAGGTACTCGTGTTGGTACTGACAATTTAGGTTATAGGTAGTCCTAATGAACAAATACAATCACGTAGAGCCGTGTCAATGTTATCCTAGATAGAAGTAATAACTAGAAATATTGTTTCATGTTTGGAGACAAAATATGGTACGCCAACGTTTTTACTGAAAAGCTTTTCGAAGTGGAGCATATACAAAGAAAACAAAATACAAATTCTAGAAATCCTAGTAAAATTAACATTGAAGACAATGGTAACGAAGCTGCACTGACGATTTTTATCGATACAGTTCAAATGGTTTATTTACGATATTTTTAGTTTAAAGAGTTTTGTTTTGTCAAGGAAATACAATCTTCACCCAAACGTTGTGAAATGCAACTTCCATACATGACGGAGAAAAAATCTTATGTCACAAATCATCAAGTCTATAAATCTCTTTGAACAAAAACAAACGTGTTACGACGACATAAACATACACATAATATAGCGCTCATAAAACATTGGCATGTCGTAAAACATAGGCACGTTTTATTATAGACACATATATTTACCATTAAGGACAACACCAGTTATCAATATACTCTTCTTATTCAATCTTTCAACTGTTTGTGCAGCACATGTCTCCAACAAACACTTTCCAAACAAGTCCTGTGTTGGAAGATCTTCCTCAGCTTCTTCATCTCTGCTTCTACTTGTTTTCTCCAAACAAATGTTCGTCTTATCATTAGTTCCTTCACGGCGATTTAAGTTAAACGTCTGTAATGTTGTACATGTACTCCTAGTTGGCTTCCGCAGTGTGTCCTATCCAGCGCGAACGTCTTTGCTGTACCTTTGTCCGCTAGCGTTTGATACTTTCCATAGTTCTATATTTGTAAATGTGTCCTGACATTTAAACCGTTAATGAAAATATGTATCTTTATAGCTGTTGTTATTGGTTATTGGTTATGGAAGGTCTCGGTATCACAGCAAACGAATTAAAATCCATAATTGCTCAACCGCCCTTGCCAGTGGAATCATCCGAATTACTAACTCATCTCCCAAACAAAGAAAGGTAACTGTAGTCCCCATCGTAGCAGTCTCAGCACACGCCAAAAGACATTAGGCGAAACCGCGCAGAAAGTGAACACAGCCAACTGTTCCCTTATAGCTGTTGTGTTTGTTGTTATCCGTGTTTCAGAATCAATTAAAAGAACTGATTTAACATTGGAACTAAACATTTTTAAACTTTGTATTGGGCCTCTATTTCTTTTCATTTATATATTTTCTCTGATGCAAATGAATCTACTCTCGCCTTTTGTGTTCTTATTTTAGTATCTGTTGGATGTATCCGTCCCTCTCGTTATACTTTGGGTGTTCTCGTTTCCATTTTTCATGGTACTGGCCTTTGATTATTATATATAATTATTGATTTGGCTTCGTCGTAGCTGACCAGATGGTTCTCTTGCGGTAATCTCCCTACCTCTTTAGCTAATTTGTCTGCGCGTTCGTTTCCGTGTATATTACAGTGTTATGGTATCCACTGGTTGACCACTCTCTGGAAGTTATTGCACAGTTGGTCTAGGGTTGTTCTCAAGTCATCTATAGCTCACTGTTACTGGGGTTTAGAGCTGTTAGGACTGACAGTGCATCGGTCAGTATCACCAATTTCTTGTGCATGTTATTTTTGTGTTGGATAGCCAGATTTGCAGCATCTTGAGGGCTTCAGTTTCTGCTTTATAGTTGTTTGAGAATGTCCCAGTAGCTATTGACTTGGTGATCTCATTCTGGTTTTTCAGCTTCAGGAATGCACCTCCTCCTCCATTTCTGGTGGCATTTGTAGCGGAGCCATCTGTGTATATGTGTGACCAGGAATCCTGTGGGTAGTTGCTGTTTGTGTGTTTTTCTGCTATGTGTTTTTCTGCTATGTGTTTTCTTTCTTTGTCTGTTTGTGTGCTTTTTTTCATGATTTCTATTGTCTTCCTTAAGTTCTGGTATTTTGTATTTCCCATGAGGAGTCATATCAGATGGGCATAAGGGTTTCGGCATTGTTTGGGACAGTACTGGGTCACAAGTTGCCAGTTCTTTGGAGATGGCATTGAAGTTGCTCATCTTTAGTCTTACTTTTCCGAAACGAGTTATTCTTTGGTGCATGCATTTTCATACAAGAAATGCTTTACACTTGTGCCCATTTATTGATTGTCTGTTTTAATTCCTATCTCTTGATTGATATATCGATATTGCCGATTGTGAAAAGTTGAGTGCTTTATTAATTATGAGCTTAAATGATTCAGTAAAAAGGTTAAAGGGTAAAGGGTGTTTCATATCATAAATAATTTCATAGACACAAGTGGAGTGAGATATTAAACATGAGAGTACAAGAAGGCAACATTTGGATGTAAGGAGCTCATTTCTCTTTCTCGATTTGATTACATTCTCCAACTTAGTTAAACATGCATCGATCTCTTCTTCAGTTTGTTTGACTTCAGAGAGCGTCATGTTAGAATTGTAGCCACATTCATTTCAGCACCAAGTCAGCCCGTACGTCATTGCGTTATTCTTCAGCTCTTTAACCTCTTACATTTTCAAAATTTTCTCCCAGCTAAAAAAAGAAACAAACCTTTAAAAGTAATTGGCGCTGGCGAAGATACCTTCCAGATGAAGCAAAAGGGAGAAAACTGCGATCACAAAATTTTCTGCAATCCTGCAACTTTCATCTCTGGATCCGTCAACGGCCAAATAAAAAAGACAGCACCAGGTGCGTCGTTTTTACAACTTTTATAACTTTGTTTTTACTGTCTCTATTTGAAATTGTTTGTTTTCGCCACTTGGAATTTTTATGTAGCGTTTTGGCAAGAATTAAAGTGCATATGACGATAAAAGTGAAGAAAGTTAACGGTAAAATGTTGTTGACTAAGTAAACAATGTCTTCAAAGCCTCCACCATCAGCGATTTTCACATACCCCAGAATTGATTTGTTCCGAGAACAAACTTCCACACAAATCTTGATGTGTAAAAAAGTGGAGCGATGGCCGCCATCATGATGATGTAGAGTGTGACAATAAATAGAACGGCTCGTCTTGGTGTGATTAGAGACTTAATCTTTAAAGGGGCCACAATGCACAGACATCGCTCAAAAGCTATCCAAGCTGTCGTTCCTGTTGTGACTCTTGTGAATATGACGTGACCCCAAAACAGAAAATACATTATTTGCTGTGGGTAGAACGGTAGGTCCAGTTTCATGACTGGTGGAGTCCAGCACAAATTGAGAAAGAATAAAAACACCAGGGACCCTAAATCAGATATAGTTAGTCCAAGAAGACTTACGTTGACAGAATCTGTCACTCCTTGTTTAACAAAAGTTAGAACATTCAGAACGTTGACAATCAAGCCCAGTATCGTGATACATTGTCCTGGTCCCCAGAAGTTAATCAACAGAAACAAATTCATCACATCTTCAGACATAATATTGTTTCCACCTTTCCTCTCATAGTGCAACGTTTGATTATGTAAACCAGCAGACAATCTGTTATTAATTAAAGTTTCGTTTCTCTGCCAAATCATTATTATAATTGTTATTTCACAAGTCTGTCTTGTTCATTGTTACACCTAGAACAAAATAATGTATCAAACCCGGAGTGAAATATCTAAATAAGAATATCAGGTTAAAATAAAAACCACAATAATATGTGATATGGGGAGAATACCGTGTACATATTGAATGTTCTATGTGAGTAACACGGTGTAAGAACATCACATAAAACATAATATGTGGGAAAATACTTGTAAGAACAAAGTAAAGAGAAAGGACTCGGCCTTAATAGCAAAAAGACAGAGGTAATGATAACAACAAAGAAAAAGACATCACCTCAGTGCAAAATAAAGACAAGTGGAACAATATTAAAACAGGTAAATGAATTTAAATATTTGGGAACTTTGTTAACCTCAGATGGAAGATGTACAAAAGAGGTGAGATGCAGAATGGCTCAGGCAAAAGCAGCTTTCCAAAAAATGAGGAAGATACTAAATAATCCATTTTTGACAAAAGAAACAAGAAAAAGAGTTCTTAAATGTTATGTAGAGCTCGTCTTGACATATGGATGCGAATCATGGACAATAGAACAACAGACAAGAAAATCACTGGAGTCTGTAAAAATGTGGTTTTACAGAAAAATGTTGAGAGTACCACGGACAGCTTTGAAGAGTAATGAAAATGTTCTGAGAGAGGTCAAAGCAAAAAGAGAGCTAATTTCCAATATTAGGAAGAGACAATCATCATTTTTTTTTTGCCATGTAATGAGAAGAGAACAACTGGAATATATTGTAACAACTGGAAAAATTGAGGGACGAATAGATAGAGGGAAGCAAAGATAAAAAAATAACAGACATCTTAAGAGAATGGCTTGGAAGAAGGTCAACAACAGAAATGATAAATAGCTGCCGAGATCGAAAATTGTGGAGAGACTGATCATCTACGCCAGTAGGCACGGTACTTGATGATGATGATGACTTGTAAGAACGTCACATAAAACGTGATATATGTTTCAACAGCCATTTTACTTTGTCTTATTCAATAATAGATAATGACGTAACATACGTTTTGCAGCCTCTTATCTCATTATCAGTGAAAGTTATCGCAGCAGGCGATGTTTATCGCTGACCTAAATCTGTTGCGGTGGAAGTGATCTTATCACACGACTTTTCTCGTTGACCTACATTTGTCTCCGGAGAAGTGATCACATCAAGTGACTTTTCTCTGTCGGGATGTGTGATGTGTATAAAACTTTCTCTTTCTCTTTTTAGCATTCACTTGTTTCAGATTTCGCTTGTCATCAAATATCTTTATCGTAAGAATTGAACGATCTCAAACTTTTCTGTCATATCTTTTTCTTGGAAGAAGTATCTCAGGCGTCTTTCCACAACTACATATTCGTCTTTTCTTCTGTATAATTAATTTGTTTGTAACATTTCTTGTTATCTATATTTATTTTCTTTAATGGCCCATCTCGATTTTTCGTCGTCTTTATATATATTCTTTTCAAGAAGTTTTGTCTGTCTTAAATATCTATTTGGACGTATAAAAGTTTTCTCTGAAGATTTGGTCTAATTCAGAATTATTTGAACCATTTGAAACCTACACTGCGGACGTGGTCTCTTATCAGACTTGTATGAACTCTCTTATAAAGCTCCATGAAGATTTGATCAGTCTCATATCTATATCACTGACTTATTTGCTTTTCACTGGAGACTTTATCTGTATATTATTTATATTGACGTCTTCTTACTTTCCATGACAAGTTTGTCTATTTCAGATTTGTATAGGCGTCCTATGGCTTTAACTAAGAAACATAGTTTTGTTAAGATTTCTCTCGTCGGTTTACTTTTTCCTTAGGAGAAATGCCATCTCTACCATAATTCTTGTACTCATCGAATGATTTCTTGGGAAAACAAGGCTGAGACCAATAATAGAACTACAGTTAAGCGATTCTCAAATGGGGTTCCGAAAAAACAGAGGATGTGCCGACGCACTATTCACATTAAAACAGCTTGCAGAAAAAAAGAACAGAACACAATCAAAACTTTTACATAGCCTTCATTGACCAGGAAAAAGTAATCCACAGAGTAAACAGAGAACAACTGTGGGAGATACTAACAACATACGGAGTAAGCCAACATCTAACCAACCTTATTAAAAGTCTCTACGTCAACAGCAGCTGCAGGGTCAGAACAGCAGCAGACTACACAGACCACTTCGAAGTTAGATCCGGAGTAAGACAGGGGTGCGTACTATCCCCCCTACTGTTTATTACATATAACTTATAATTAATAAAGGGCTCAACTCTTCACAGCAATCTACATATCGACAACATAGATATATCAATCAAGAAGTCACAATTAAATAAACAGACAGTCAATAACTGGACTCATGAGTTAAACACCAACATATATGACCTACGTAACCTACATATATGAATATTCGGAAGCAATAAATGAAAAATCAAAGAATCGCGAAGGTAAGAACAATTTGAAGACCTGTAAAATGGAATCACGTGGAGCTGAAAAACTTATGATGTAAGGCAATGTATGTGGAAAAGGATGTATCGGGTTTTTAGCAATAGATAAAAGAATACAAATATATTGATGTGATAATGTTGTGCGTTGAATCAGAGAAAGATACTAAGATAAGAACACACAAAACAAGAGAAGCTTTATTTGCATCAGAAAAAAATATAGAAGTTTAAAGAAACAGAGATTCAGTTCAAAGTATAAAAAGCTTTTGTTCCAATGTTAAATAAGTTCTTTTAAATGATTGTGAAAATGGATAACAACAAACACAACAGCTATAAAGATACATATTTTCATTAACAGTTCAAATGTCTGTACACATAAACAAATATAGAACTATGACAAAGTATCAAACGCTAGCGGACAAAGCTACAGCAAAGACGTTCGCGCTGGATAGGACACACTGCGGAAGCCAACTGGGAGTACATGTACAACAGTACAGGCGTTTAACTTAAATCGCCGTGAAGGAACTAACAAGAAGACGAAAATTTGTTTAGAGAAAACAAGTAGAAGCAGAGATGAAGAAGCTGAGGAAGATCTGCCGACACAGGACTTGTTTGGAAAGTGTTTGTTGGAGACATGTGCTGCATAAACAGTTGAACGATTGAATAAGAAGAGAATATTGATAACTGGTGATGTCCTTAATGGTAAATAAATGTGTCTATAATAAAACATGCCAATGTTTTATGAGCGCTAAATTATGTGTATGTTCATGTCGTTTTAAAAGGTGTATGCTTTTAGTTCAAAGAGAATTATAGACTTGTTGAGTACTGACATTAGATTATTTATTCGGTATGTATAGAGGCAAGGAAATACTACTCTTAAAACTCATTAATTTTCTTTAATTTTTTACTCTGGTTTCATTACCTGTCTCAGGTATCAGTTTACAACACGTCATGACCAATATTTGTTAAGTATTTCTGGTTCCAACACCAATTTCGTTATTGAAACAAATCTATCTATCTATCTTTCGTTCGCCTGAAGTATTGTCTATATCTGCAATGTTGTTTCCTGTATAAATGTTACTGTCTTTTGTAATTCTTGCAGTGGCCCATATAGTTTTATCGGTAGTGTTGTATCTATGGGCCAATGGATTTTCCCCAGTCTACTATATTCAGTGTAGTCTTGAAGTATGTGTTCAGCAGTCTGGGGCGCCTGTCCACATGTACAACTATAGTCCGTTCAGAAATTCATAATCACACCTGAATTAGTTTTGCGTGATAGCAGCTTGTTATTTTGGTTTCAAATTTTGCATGCAATCTTAGAATATTGATGACGCAAAGATTTTGGTATTTTTTATTCCACAAACACAACAGATTTTGCACATCAACGAATTCCTTTGATCTTTTATGACGATATTACACAAGTTGATTCAAATTTTAGAGTTTACAGTAATCGTGTTAAATTTTCCAGTTTACTGTAATTCTTGTCAGAGGCCTATCTACATAGTGCTTAATTGTGGGTGTTGTTCGTTATGTGTATTTGCAAACATGAATTCAATTGGTTACAATTAGTCTTGTCCTTCGGTCACCATTAGACCCCAGGACGTCCTAACTGCAGCTGGAATTGAATTCATCTTAATTTTAATCATTCCGAATCTGACGATTCCAAGAGGTTGAAAATCATTACTGGCTGGACAAATAGTAATCCATCTCGTTTCCAGTACTCATCTTCCACCCGCAGCACTTGTTCAACACACTTCTTCCAGAACGGAATATCTATTTTTCAGAGAGACTCGCGTGTCAGAACTTCAACATCACACATTTTAAACGTCCTGTTCTGTTCTGCAACTTGACCTTTGACGTGAGCCCAGACAAGTTCGATTGGATTAAGGTGCACATGAAATGCAGGGAGTCGAAGAGAGGTGTGGCCGTATTTCTCAATGATTTTGTCAACATGGTACACCTTTTTCTTATTCGTATTCATCACAAGTTGTAACAATTCGGGTTTTAAATATGTGTCGTCAAATTTGACATTTTCATTCGCAAGCCATGTCCTAATTTGCTCTTTTGTATTTGATGCAGTAGGCACTTTATCTTCCTCTGATACGACATTGTGGTATGATGCATTATCCATGAATATGCATGAAGGTCTCTCCAGGATTGGTAAAAGATCGTTCTCCAACCAGTGCCTGAAAATGTTTCCATTCATTTCAGTATGGTAGTCCCTACCGTCGGTACTTTTTGATTGGAAAATAAGTCCCGCATCATGGACAAGGCCGTTTTCAGTGCTTCCAGCATGCGTTAATATAATGCGCTGGCCTTTGCGGCTCGGAATTGTTCTTTTGAGTTTGCCATTTACTGACTGCCATTCTTTAGCATAGGTGTAGTGTGCGTTGACCCATGATTCGTCCAAATATACAATATCATACCGTTCACTCCGCCGCTCACGGATCTGTCTCAGGTATTTGCTTCGAGCAATGACCAAGTGTGGTTTTTCACAAATAATATTCCTACCCCCAACAGTTTTTCTGAAAGTGAAGCCGGCTCCTCGCACAATCTTCCACACAGTACTTTTAGAAATGTCAATATTGCAGTCTGCATGCAATTTTCATTTCAAATTCATGAGAGTAACAAGTACATTATAGCAAACATTTTCAATATCTTACGTTTTATGACATCCATGTCAAAGCTGTCGACTTTTCTTTTCCTTCCTTGATTGACATGAGTGCACTCTGAGTCTTGTTTAATCCAACGAGAAAATGACGATCTATTAAGACCAAGCGCGAGTTGCGTTCGTCTCTCTGGGTCATGAATATCACAATATAAATGCCCCATCTTGGATTCCCTAAGGAAGTGCTGATATAGTAAAACAGTAACCTTTTGCATAGTTATAAATTTGCATTTCAAACTCATTGTAATTTAGATATAAATGTTGGTATTTAAAGTCAACAAATTGTCTACTGAGTCTTCACAAAATTAATAAACATACGCCTTCCCTTCGGTAATTAATGCCAAGGCCGTGGTGCGTCATGTCGTTCAATAACAATTAAGTTTTGTGCACGGAATTTTCCTGAAGTTAGTGTTTCTGCAATAGCCAAACTATTTTACGTCAACGACCGCACCAAATTAATGTATATATCCTAAAATGGTGTCAAATTCGAACAGGGTGAATTTAATATAGCATAAAGAAGAAAACTTTTAAACTAGATCAAATTTCTCAGAGCAAAAAATATTTCTATAACGTCATCAATATTCTAAGATTGCATGCAAAATTTGAAAGCAAAATAACAAACGGTTATTACGCAAAAACTAATCCAGGTGTGATTATGAATTTTTGAACGGATTATAGTTGATGTGCCGATCTTGAATTTTGTATACATGTGACTATGGAGTCGATTGTGTCCTGTTCTCAGGCGTATAATGATAACTTGTTCATATCTATTCATATTATGAAAGGCATCCTGATTTGGGGCTTGTGGTCCTCTGATTGATTTGATTATCTGTTTCTTATGATGGTATATAACTGGTGTATCTCGTTGTGTGCCTGTTGAACCTTCCTTTGCCAACTGATATGCTTTCTCATTTCCTGGTATTCCACACTGAGATGGGATCCACTACAGGGCAACATTGTGATGCTTGCAGAGTTCAGTCAATAAGGTCTGCAGATGTGGTAATTTTCTGGACTGTAGTACCTGGAGTATCTTGCATCTGTCGAAAACACTACAGGCTGTGGGCTAAGATTACTGTTCAGCAGATTTTCTATTGCCAACTTTATTGCTTGTATTTCTGCATCATAATTGTGACAATATTTCCCTGTTGATATTCTATTTATTGAAACCAATGAATCACCTTCAACGAAATGAGCAGACTAACGAGATTACTCATCTAAAAATCATTGGTCAAATGAATCAGAGATCAAACTATCATCTCTTCTTTTTGAGAAACTTTTGGCATTGAGAATAGTTTAACCAAACAGACCAATTCTTTTCTGTGAGAAAGTCGTTTGACGAGCACGAGAATTATGGTAGAGATGACAATTCTCCTAGGGAAAAAGTAGATCGACGATGGAAAACTGAACAAGACAAAGTTTTTAGTGAAAGCCATATGATGTGTATATAAATCTGATACAGACCAAGTCTCCAGTGACAAAATAATTAGACGATGATATAGATCTAAGAGAGACCAAATTTTCATGCAGCTTTATAAGAGAGTTTACATAAGTCTAATTAGAGACCAAGTCTTCAGTGAAGGTGATAATCTGTTGTTATTCAACAAGCGTCATGTGTGTAAGGAAAGACATCACCGTTTCAAGAGTTTCAACTGTCAAAAACTAAACATGTTACTTAATAGAGACGGAATAAATATACACTATCTTTCGGGCCATTGTAAAGTTGCATGAAACGCGGACAAATAATTATAGATTGAATTTTATACTTTAGAACTGAGTGGCTTCACTTCAGACGAGACATTGCCGTATCTGCTCAGCCCCAATTGCAGCCAGCAATAAAGTGTTTATCCTGATCGTCCATACTCTTCTAATGAACGTTTTGTGTTCTGTAAAATTGCAATTCTTTACGTTCATAAAAACTATTGAACGTGCTGCATAAACTATATAAATAGCGCGCAGCTCAAAATGGACACTTCCGGGTCGTCGTAACGGCAGTCGCCCACAGCATAATCTCCCTTGCGCCCGCGATAATTCCTGTGTAGACTTCATGATCAGTAGACAAGCCCCAAGAATTGCTGTCCCAAAAAATTAAGTCACTCCACTTCGGTGAAACACTGCAGAAATTCGACCGCAGTCTAGATAGTGGCAAATTTGTAGTCGAACATAGATCACACATCCTGACCCAGGGCAAAACCGGGACCTGGTACTGTTCCACTATCCTACACGGCCACTATTTCAATGCGCGGGCACAAAAACCATGTTTACGTTATGGTCTGGTGAATGCGACTAGTAGACTACTGCCGTCTCCACAAACAAAAACCCACACCAGAAAAAATAACTTGAAGCCACATTGCTACACAAATTAGTCCATTAGTCCTGAACCTGATTTGACTAAACGGCGATCATGGTCGCTCCACCAAACTGAAAGTCCCGGACAAATAAATATATTATTCTATTCTGCAAGAAAATTTTCTGTGTGTGCTCTTGTTTGTTTGCTTTGTCATACTGACAAAGGCCTTTGATCGAAAAGTTTAAAATGTTGTAGTCTTCTTTTTAGTAAAGCTGATTTATACAATTCCATACTCATTGTTCCTACTTAAAAGAGAATGATAATTACACAGGCTAAGTGAACTATCAACATATCACACACAAATAGTTGGATGTTCCTTCTTTTCTGGATGGGTTGAACATTTCCTTTGAGTTTACTTCCAACATCAGCTTTGCCTCTAAAACTTTAAAACAAAATAATAAATATCTGAATTTAAGCTATTTCTTCCTCAACCCGTCTTATTACCTACCCTAATTAGAAACATTTGATAATATATGTATTTCTAGTGAAATATATAGACAAGCAGGTTTCCAAAAAAACGAGGAAGATACTGTGCACTCCTTTTTTGACAATAGAAACAAGAAAAAGAGTTCTTAAATGTTATGTAGAGCCAGTCTTAACATATGGATTTGAATCATAGACAATAGGACAGCGGACAAGAAAAATACTACAGGTTGTAAAATGTGGTTTTACAGAGCAGTGTTGAGAATACATTGAGCAACTACGAGAAATAAAAACGTACCGAAAAAGGCCAAAGCAAAAAGAGATCTAGTATCCAATATTAGGAATATACAATCATTATATTTTGGCCAGGAAATGAGAAGGAAACAACTGGGAAAATTGAGGGACGAAGAGGTAGAGGGAAGCAAAAGAGACAAGATATCAGACAGCTTAAGATGATGGCTTGGCAGAAGGTCAACAACATAAAAAAGAGAGACATGATCACCTACACCAGCAGGCATGACACTTGATGATGATTGAGATATCAGCTTCTCTCCTGTAGTCTTTTCTGTTTCTGATCACGTCGGAAAACTGCTTAGTACATGTTCTGTGTCACATGAGCAGTCTAACCTGTTCGAAAGAACTTCTCAGATTTTGAATCTCAGCACAACATTCTGTTTCACAGTTCGTCAGGTTTGTTAAAGTAAAATTCAATCAGAATGCTTGAATCATTGTGATATACTGCTACTTTATGTTCACCCTCATGTAAGCCACTGCAGCGGGCCACATTACCATGCTGGATCTAAGTGCCATTTCCTGGCATTGTATAAGAAGTAAATGTCATTAGGTGCTCATGCAAGCCACTGCAGCGGGCCACATTACCATTCTGGATCTAAGTGTCATTTCCTGGCATTGTATAATAAGTAAATGTCGTTAGGTGCTCTTGCAAGCCACTGCAGCGGGCCACATTACCATGCTGGATCTAAGTGTCATTTCCTGGCATTGTATAATAAGTAAATGTCGTTAGGTGCTCTTGCAAGCCACTGCAGCGGGCCACATTACCATTCTGGATCTAAGTGTCATTTCCTGGCATTGTATAAGAAGTAAATGTCGTTAGGTGCTCATGCAAGCCACTGCAGCGGGCCACATTACCATTCTGGATCTAAGTGTCATTTCCTGGCATTGTATAAGAAGTAAATGTCGTTAGGTGCTCTTGCAAGCCACTGCAGCGGGCCACATTACCATGCTGGATCTAAGTGTCATATCCTGGCATTGTATAAGAAGTAAATGTCGTTAGGTGTTCATGCAAGACTATGTCTCATTTCTGTCTACATTATTTCATTCGTTTGCAAATTAGTTCACTTTAGTTTCTGGAAATAAAAAAGTTCTTTCTTAATGATGGTGTCACATTATGTCTCTAAAACACTGTTGATTAAATCATGATACTGGGGAGAACATTGTTGCTGATCGCTCAACATGGCACGCAGCACAACTGATAATGATTTAGTACGCAACTGCTTACTTGTTTATTTGTTTAAACTGATATTTTAGTTTCAGTCAAAGAAATGTTGCAGCGTTTATGCATGAAAGCACCAACTCTACTAGTCTTCTCTCTCTTAAATGAAGATTGCTTTTATGAGTGGTTCCATTGTGACACCACTCAAAAATGTGAAGATTCTCCTCCTAAGTATGTTGGGGTTATAGCTTGTTTCAAAAGTCTTGCCCAACTTTAAAATTCAATATCTTTTAAACCGCTTTTTGTAATTTTTTCAAAATTTGCATGTATAGTTATAATGATTAGAACCCAACAGGGAATTAATTTCATTAAAAACAAACATTTGGTTATTATTATTGCTTATTTGATTTATATAAATTTATAACGACCCATTGATGTCGTCAAAACTTAGTGTTTACGGTATTTAAGTTAAAAATAGCGATTACAAATCTATAGACGGTCCAATTTACGATTTTGCACGCTTTCCCCGTGATTTATCTGACACAAATAGACACTTGTAGTAAACACGAGACATTGTGTTTTCCATTTCCGTTAATTCAACGGCGTATCGTGGAACAATAACATTTATCATGAGTCTTAAAATGAAATTCTGCAGTTTACAAAACATCGCAATAAAAATGTATGACTATTTTTGCAAATAGGCTAAACGAGGAAGATTATTTCATTCTTTAGAAAACCCAGAGAATAGGACAAGACACATTTTGGATTTATCTAAACGGTCATTTAATCGCTGGATTCAAGCACGTGACCGTCAATGTTCAAAATATACAAAATCACAAGGAAGAGCAAAAATGTTGGATAATTTCGACAGTGAACTTATTAGAAGTGAAATTCGCAAAATGTTGGGTATGAATGAAACTGTTACAATAAGAAAATTAAAAGTATCGCTGAAAAAGAACAACAGTATTGAAATATCAAAGTCTACATTATGGAGGAACGTGAGAGCTGCAGGCTTTACATTCAGAAAGTATTCCAATGGACGAAACATCATCTGTGAGAAGCCACATATAGTAGTCATGAGAAGCAAGTACTTACGTGAAGTAAAAGAGGTGCGCAAGCAAGGTTATGATATTGTGTACTTGGATGAAACATGGATCAATGCTCACCACACTAACCAAAGGGAATGGCAAGGAGCCAATGGTGGGGTGTGCTAAACACTCCAAGGTATGGTGACAGCTTTACAAATAAAGAACACAACACAATACTGACGTTTCGGCCTGTGGCCTTCTTCAGAATACATGGACAACGACAACAAGCGGTGAAGCACAATTACTACATGTTAGATGATAAAGTGGAGGGCGAGGAAAGTAGGATGCAAAAATAAGAAAAGAGAGAAATGAATTTTACATGATGAGAGGTATGATGGGCGTCAAAATATATAAAATAGAAAAAGAGAGAGAAAAATGTATAATAAATTGTACTTAGCTGAGCTCAGAGCAGGGAGCAGGAAAACTGTAATCCGTGCTGAAACCAGTCGGAATGACTAAATGACTAAAAGCGCAGAGAACGTGTATAGAAAGCAACACGTGACAAAGACAGGTCAGTAAAGAGGGCAAAAAGGATCAAATTTCGGGAAAACCAAAAAGGGGGAGGGGAAAGGGGGCATAGACGAGGATACTCCTGGGACACAACAAGCAATACATATAAATCACTCAACAATGGAAGTGAGAGATCACGCGAGAGGTTAAGAGAAAGAAATAGAATGACACGACAAAGTAGTAAACTAGGCAGTGGGTGAGAGAGATGGACTCTACAGAATGGATGGCCTCGAACTGAACGAGTTGAGAGGTAGGTCAACGAAAGGAAGGATTGGATACTGGAGGAAGAGATACGGTGAGGAAGAATAATAAAGCCGGTATAATGAGAAGGGCGATAGAGGGGTGGTCCGGAGGAAGTTAGTCTATCGGGAGGTAGGGAAGTATTGGAGGAGGAGGTATGGAGAGGAGGGATAAGAAGCAGGTATGTGAAAACTGGATAGGGGGAGAGGCGGTAGGTCAGAAGTGAATGGAAAAAGAGAAAGTCTGGAAGAAGTGGAGCAATAGGGGATGGTGTGCAAGAGGTATGAACCATAGGAGGTAAAGAAGTAGGGAAATGATAGAACAAAGGGGGGAATGAAAGTGGGCATCAGGATAAGGGGGATACTGGAATAGTAGGTATAGATGAGTAGTGACTACAAGTTAATAGAGAGGAGAGGGGTGAGCTAGGAGTAGATCAGCAGAGGGGTGGTAGGAAGGACGAGGGACAATAGAGGTGGGCAGAGAGATCGTACGTACAGTCCAGGTGGAGAGGTGATATAGTGATAAAGAGGTAAAGGACATGAAGATAGTCAGAAGAGAAAAAGGTGTAGGGAGAGGGGGGGGGTTTAGGAGGAAGAAGGCAAGATGGGGGTTACTCAAAGAGGATATGAAAAGCAGGGATGGACGAGGAGTAGAGGACCCAAGAAGAGAAATAGGAAGAGAGGTCCATAGGTAGGAGGATGGAGTCGGAGGCAGGAGGGTCCTCAGAGGGACAGGGATACATTGATGCCACGAGGGGTGAGGCAGCCCCAACGAGCGATCAGACGGTGCTCAAGAGTGAGCCGACTGTGGTGATCAGAGGAGCATGATACTAGGCCAGTTACCAAGACATCAGTCTTACCTCGATGGCCCCTCGAGTTAAAGTGGGCTGCTACAGGAGTGTCCGCTTCTTGGGTGATGTCATTCAAGTGTTCACGGCACCTATCGCCGATTCTGCGACCAGACTGACCGATGTAGGTCAACTTGCATCGCTTACAGATGATGGCATAAATGATGTTCCGCGATGTGCAAGTGAATCCCTCTCTGATCTCGAAAGGACCATTAGGGAAGAGGACAGTGTCGGTCTGGAGAACGTGGTCACAAGTTTTACATACTCTCCGGTTGCAGCGGATAGTGCCTCGATGGCTGAAGTGGTCAGCAGGAAGACGGCCCCTGACAAGAAAGTCTCGGAGGTTCCGGTCACGTCTAAAGGCCACTAGTGGTGGGTCAGGGAAGAGCAGACGAGTAGTAGGGTCAGATCGAAGAATAGGGAGGTAGCGGTGGATGGTCCTAATAGCGGCGTAGTGGTGAGGGTGATGGGTGAGAGCGAGCACTACTCTATCAGAGGGGGGATGAGTAGAGGGGGTAAGAGCAGACTGACGTGAAGTGTGGAGAACTCGACGCAGGGCAGGGAGGAGAGCTGATTCAGGATAGAGACGTCGGCGGAAGAAATCAAGCATAAGGTGGGCATTGTGAAGGAAATCTTCGTCGTCTTGGCAAAGGCGACGAAGTCTGAGAAGCTGGGAATAGGGAAGAGAGTTCTTGCAGGATGTAGGATGAGAGGAGTCGTAGCGGAGGAAACTATGGGAGTCAGTGGCCTTGTAGAAGACCGAGGTGAGAAGATGAGAGGTGCCCAAGGAGACTAGGATGTCCAGGAAAGATACGGAGGAGGTGGAGATGTGGAAGGTGATGTGGATAGAGGGGTGGAAATGTCCGACATATTCGATGAAACGGGAGATCTCATCTTCTGGAAGGTCAGACAGACCAATGCAGTCATCAATGTACCTACGATACATGAGGGGAAGAGGGCCCTGGTAGGTATGGATGATATGGTGCTCAAGGTAACCCATGAAGAGACAAGCATAGCTAGGGCCCATTTTAGTGCCCATCGCCACACCGCTGATCTGGGTGAAGAAATTGCCATTGAACTCGAAAGAGTTGAGGTTCAAGACTAATTCTGCTAGACGGAGGAGGACGCCAGTGGCGATGGAGGGTTGGATCCTACGGTCCAGGAAAAACTGAAGAGCTTGAAGGCCGTCGGAGTGGGGAATAGAAGTATACAGGGAGCAGACATCCATAACGAAGAGGCGGTAGTGACGATCAGGAAGGAGGGTGATAGAGGAAAAGATGTTAAGGGCGTCGTTAGTGTCTTTGACATACGAAGGGAGGCCCATAACTATGGGTTGAAAGACACTGTCGAGGAAGTCAGAAATGAGAACAGTAGGACATGAGATGGAAGAGACAATAGGACGTCCAGGAGAGTCAGGTTTATGTATTTTAGGCAGCATATAGAAAGAGGGTCTACCCAAGCAGTGGTCCGGAAGGATCATGCGGGAGGAGCTAGAGGGAAGTAATCCATCCTGAATGAAACGGAGGATCGTACGACGCACCACGGCGTTATTAGAGACAGTAGTGTCGTCGGGGGTGGGGAGGTAGAAAGTCGAGTCGGATAATTGTTTATCCCCTTCCCGGATATAAAGGTCTTTCCTCCATACCACCACAGAGCCGCCCTTGTCGGCCGGCTTGATGACAATATCATCACGTCGGCGAAGATCCTGGAGGGCTTGGTACTCTTCACTACTGAGATTAGAGCGTCGAAGTCTATGGGGACGAAGTGCCTTAATATCCCGGTAGGTACTGTTAATGAACTGGTCCAAAGCCTGTGATTCGCCCGGGAATGGCAGTCATCAGATGGAAAGATTAAGAGATTAATACCTAGCAGCAAAGGACAGCGCTTGATAATTGCTCATGCAGGTAGTCGACAACATGGACTAATACAGAATGCAGAGCTCATTTTTCTTTCAAAATCCATAGACAATCGGGATTATCACTCTGAGATGAATGGTCACATATTTAGACATTGGATTGAAAATTCTGTTCTCCCATCACTAGATCGACCATCTTGCCTAATAATGGACAATGCAGCGTACCACAACATTGTTGCACTTGAAGATAAAGTCCCGACGTCATCCAGTACAAAAGATGCTATTAAGATATGGCTCACAAAGGAGCACATACAATTTAATAACATGTACTTAAAACCTGAATTATTATCTCTAGTAAAGCAAAAACAGAGGACAAAGATTTTTCAAATAGATAAGATTATCCAAGAGCACGGTCATATAAGTTTGAGGCTGCCACCTTACCATGCTCATTTAAATCCAATAGAACTAATCTGGGCAAAATTAAAAGGACAAGTGGCAGATGAAAATACAACATTCAAAATATGCGATGTAAAGACTCTTGCTAATCTCGCTTTATTAAATATAGATAAAGATTATTGGGCTAAATGTGAAGACCACGTCTTAAAACAGGAAGAGGAATATTGGAAAAATGATGGTTTGTGGAATGTTCAACCCCAAACAGTTATTAATCTTTTAGACTCGTCTGATTCAGAATGAAAGTATATAGCCCCCACAATGTTGGCCCCTATATTACCTTAAATTATTTCAACAAACGGTCCTTTTCAGGACCACACAACTATGAAAATTTGACATACAGGTATACCTTGATATTATCGTCCGTCCTCAAACTGAGCAGACAATAATTCTCCTGGTGTTTTGTTTTATCCAGTTATTTCCCCATTACGGCCACGCCTTTACCTAGTGAAAATTAATCGTAGACCAGCAACTACGGTAATTTCTATTCTTTAGGGCTTCACAATTTACAATTTTGACAAACATCAAAGAAATATCGCCGCTTTAAGAAAACTGCAGCTGCAAGATATTTGTTAAATATAGATTTAAAGGGTCTTTTGCATTCTAATAACATATGGAAAATTTCAAAAGTATTTATCAAACGGTTAGAGAGTAATAGCGTTTTGAAATTGGGCAAATGTTTTGAAACGAGCTATAGTGAGATTTTATTGATCAATGGCTAAAGGAGGAAATATTCAAAATATAATTCGTTTTAAACTTTTCGATGTGAAATATTCAATTAACTGTCAGATATGTTTATAAACCTTTAAACTATATATTTTTACAGACAGTTTAAATATTATATAGAAGCGACCACAAAGGCAAATTGCATCTGAAATGACCCAGACGTCTATAGTATTATCAATAACGAAATGATGTTGATAAAACATGCGAAAAAGATCAAATGACGTCATCAGGAAATGATCATTTCGCAAACAATTTTTAATACAACGTCATCAGTCTGGACAGGGCAACACTCAACTTGTACACACATCCCTGTCCTCATTGTAGCAGAGAAGACACGCCGGGACACGTTTACGCACATCAGCCACAACACTCACGGACACACGGGACAATAGTATCATGGTTCTGGTCGATAAGGCTGAACGAACAACGCTCGTTTTGTATTACCCTTCAACAGGTAGTGGCAAAGTAGATGCTACCATCAAAATAATGGTCTTATGGTCAACATTTTATCACGCACGGCTACTTGTAACAGTGTTAAGGGAGTTAATCACATTCGAAAACCGAAACTGTAGCTCATTTGTTTAGAATCAGTCATCAAATTCGAAAACCGGAAAATTAGCTCATTTCTTTAGAATCAGTCATAAAATTCGAAAACCGGAACAGTAGTTCTTTTCTTTAGAATCAATCATCATATTCGAAAACCGAAACAGAAGATCATTTCTGTAGAATCAGTCATCACATTCGAAAACCAGAAAACCAGTCGCTCATTTCTGTAGAATCAGTCAACAAATTCGAAAACCGGAAAACCAGTCGCTCATTTCTGTAGAATCAGTCAACAAATTCGAAAACCGGAAAACCAGTCGCTCATTTCTGTAGAATGAGTCGCTGTAAACACGCTTGTTTCTGTTCAGAAACAACAAGCAACGTCTGCAAGATCACCGTTGACTTTATCTTCCTTATCTTCCTTATCTTCCTTATCTTCCTTATCTTTCATCAGGAAACAATTTCGGTCTCATTGGATTATGATACTTCTACTGACTTCCCCGCCACATGATGATGTTTGAAACTAACTAAATTCTCTTCTTAAATCTCATTGTTGTACGAGTGTTTCTACGAGCTGTTTCCACTACTTCTCATTTCAACTTTACATGTCATGTAAGGAAAATATGCAATAAAATCAGTCCAATGTCGTTATTCATAAAACATTTGTGATATGCATGTACCGACCATCAGCTACAACATTCAGACACCATGTTTATATTCAATGTTCGTTATAAGTGTTTACATATTTCTTTACTACGGAATTACTCCAAAATTATTATAAAGGAATATTTCTAGACGGTTAATGTCTTCGGTGTGTGAAGTATTTCAGCTTTGTACTAACTCTAAGCCACAGAAACATACTGGTCGCTCTGCCAGTAGGCGGACGTTAGTGTCACATAAGTTCTTCCTTTGTATTGGAGATAAAATAAACATTCTGACCCAAACACCTCGTGACGACGATACAGGGATTGCGACCTTTATTCTCCAACTCCACAGAAAACTCGACACACCGAAGAACTTGGAAAAAGTCGTAACAATTATTCATTATTTTGTTAAAAGTTCTGTAAACACTCGTTACAACTAAAAGTAAGTACTGGGAAATTGTATAACTCATCGTAGACTGGCGCGTGCTTTACTGATGAAATATTGAAAAGAAACTGTTATTATACAATCATTGCATTTCTGTCAAACATGTCAGAGTTTTCTAAGGGGGAGAGCTGTCCTTCCGTATTGTACAGGTAAAGATTTTTATTCTTTTCCGATAAATGGAAGGCTGCTGCCCTTACTACCATTAATGAAAACGTGATTGGCTACTTTGAGGCTACTCGCTCTCCGACAGGGAATTAAAATAAATAACTCTGAAAGCTACACGTCTATGACGCTTGCATCTGATAGGGACAGTCAGTCCGTAAATTCTTTGAAAAATGCTGGAACGGGAGGTGGAGCGGATATAGAAATAACCTGACTACAGCGAAACTAATTTCTTGAACGGAATAAAGCAAACAAAGACGCCTTCAAGATATAAATGTTCCTATTCAGAAGCTCTATTTTACAACAAATATGGATAAAAGTAGTTCTGTTATTTTTCAAAATTGCTATAGCTAGGCTGTGGTTTAGAATCTTTTTTTCTCTTTACTTTTTTAACGCGAAACTTATGGCTTTAATGTGGAGGTTGTTTGTGACAAATAAACCACCAGGGAATGTGCTGCGACAAGGTCATATTTTGTAACGAATAACGCAGTTGTTAAATAGTTCAGCAGTATTTTTGTGGACGGCTTTCCTTGTCTGATTACTCATTTCTTTATCCTTATAAGCAAGTCTTTAATATATTACAATTTAAATGAATGACTCTTCTTAGCAACTTATATGTTGCAATGAATAATGTAAACATATACATATATTTCAAAATGACTGTTTATGAAATATACGCAATTTTATTTCATATATTTATTTCACGTTAATTTTCCTAAAAGGTGACACGCACTTTGAGTTACACATAATTTTATAAATGGCGTTTTACTGAGACAAATTAGCAGACTAACAAAGTAGCTGTAATGAATTCCACTTGTCTACATTTCATTGATTCATCCACTCATTACGTCCATTAAGATTCATTATTTAAAGACATACTCATCGGCATCAATTTAAAGCATCCTCTGTCCTCAATTGCTAAATTGTTTTATTCCGCTCTTCAGCTGTAATTTCTTATTTAGCCATCGTGTTATCTATTCTCTTCAAACATATGTTGAAACAACTATCTTATTCGTGTACAATTTATATATGGATGTGTTTTAAAACTTGTTTGTGACCCTGCACAATATCCACATATTTCTGTCAACCCACTGCTGTCTTCTCTCGCCTCAAGGTTTCATCGTTAATTTCTGTTTGCCTGTTTTGATTAGTTAGATCGATAGTACCCTGTGATCATGTTGGTCAATAACCAAAACCAAATTTCAGGATAATGATATTTCTTTAGTTCCTGGAATTAGTTCTCTACTTTGTAAAAAAATGTCTCAGTTGACGCAGTGGAGTAATTAACATCATCGCGTTCACATGTTACTATAGTTGAGTAATTAATATCATCGCGTTCACATGTTACTATTGTTGATAATTAAAACATCTCGAAGAATACAGCAGATTAAAGAGAGCTTTGCACGACCTGAACGATCAGTTAACAGGACGTAATAAAAGTATTTGGACATAACACTTTGAACTCTATGGCCGAAACTAAAAAGCAAAAACACGTGTTCGGACGGAGTAACGGAAAGTAAGGAGGGGAGGCAACAGGTATTCACTTTTGTGAAGTTCGGAGTAAACTTGCGCTCTACGTAGTTGACGTAATCATACATCATTGTGTCAAAAATAAATGAGCTACCAGCAGCAAGAAGCATTGCGCAAACACATATTGGGTACTCTTTTTTAAAACACGTTAACCCATTGTCTCTCTTGGCAAGGTGGACAGTTACAATGTACTTGCATTTTTTTTCCAGAATAAATCTGTTATTATATGTGGTCTTTATAAGTACTAAAGATTAGACTGCGTCCTGATGCAATCTGTTTGTCTTTGAGGTTATTACAATCTGTATGTTTTAAATAATTTTTAAGACGCGTCATGTCTATTGACTGGATACTGTTTCTAAAGTCAAAGCTGATATTTCCTTATTATCTTCAGCAAGTTCGAGATGATAAGATATCACATTTTCAGAGTCAGACACAGCGCGAAGAACATCTTCTCTCTACCTTCACGACCTGACGCGTAAACTGATGACAGATGAAGAACGATAGAAGGGTTGTTGAAAACATCAAATAAATCATATCTGCCAAGTTTCATTACAGATAATTATTACAAATGTTGTAACGAGGCACACAATAAAGTAGCACATTAAATATTCATCATCATCATCATCATCATCGGATGCCGTCTCTGCAAAGAAGGTTGGCTACCATGAAGTGCCATTCCACTCTGTTTCTTGCTTTGATGGTGCAGGTTGTCATAGATTGACTTGACATTCAGGAATGTGTTATCAAACAAGAAAGTATATACGTGGCTTGTACAATGTTTTGAGAGTATTTTCAGAATATTAGTTCACAATTTGTACCACTTTTATTTATTTATCGAATTGAGGTCACAAAGATGCGATTTCATAGAAGAATATTGACAGTTCCCTGGACAGCTGAAAAAACCAACGAGGACATTCTCAAATATGACAACACTAAAAGGGTGCTTCTAAAAACATCAGAAAGAAACAATCGACATTTTTCAGGCACGTCATGATAAGAGTAAAGTTGGAATACTTGGTTACAACTGGCAAGATACAAGGAAAGAGAGACCACGAACGCCAAATTGAGAAGGTAATAGATAGCTTGGTGTCATAGCATGGAAATCAGTTAACAACAGAATTGATACTCTACACTGTGGGTAGAAAATTGTGGAAGGACATGATCGGCTACACCAACCAGTATGGTACATGATGATGATGATGATAAAGACAATGAAAAAACAATTCATGCAACATGTAACTTGTATCAGTTTTTGTCTTCTCCAAAAAGGTTGATATCAAAGGAAAATAAACTGGGATAACTCGAAGGAAGACGGCGGATGATGACGACACGCTGTAAAGGAGAATGTGAAGAAATGAGAAAAGGGAAGACACCAGAATAGGTAGACTGTGGACATAATCAGAACATGGAGAAATAAATATAAACTTTTAGATGAGTGTGTGAGTCCATGAGCGGTAAGTAGCAAGATAATCATCATCATGATGGTTTTGTCTATTGCTGTTTGTTGCCAGTACGTTTTTTAAAAATAATGATTCACAACTCCTTGCCATACATATTTCTCCAGCATATTCATTTTTTCAATATGCTTTACTTTGTCAAAAGCTTTTATGTTGTCTATGAAGCACATATATAGATCTTCCTTTTCTTTCTAGAGTTATTTCTATTAATGTTCTCAGGATGTATATTGCATTATTGGTGCCCTGCAATTCCACAAATCCTCATGGTTTCACACTTATTTCTGATTTCATTTCGTTACTCACACATCTCATGATCATTCTTAGCAAAAAAATTTTGTCGTATGGCTCATAATAAAAAATAAAGGACTCAGCCTTAATAGCAAAAAGACAGGGTAATGGTAACAACAAAGAAAAAGACATCACCTCAGTGCAAAATAAAGAGAAGTGGAACAATATTAAAACAGGTAAATGAATTTAAATATTTGGGAACTTTGTTAACCTCAGACGGAAGATGTACAAAAGAGGTGAGATGCAGAATGGCTCAGGCAAAAGCAGCTTTCCAAAAAATGAGGAAGATACTATGCAATCCATTTTTGACAAAAGAAACAAGAAAAAGAGTTCTTAAATGTTACGTAGAGCCAGTCTTAATATATGGATGCGAATCATGGACAATAGGACAACAGACAAGAAAATCACTGGAGTCTGTAGAAATGTGGTTTTACAGAAGAATGTTGAGAATACCATGGACAGCTAAGAAGAGTAATGAAGATGTTCTGAGAAAGGTAAAAGCAAAAGAAAGCTAATTTCCAATATTATGAAGAAACAATCATCATTTTTTGTGGCTATGTAATGAGAAGAGAACAGCTGGAATATATTGTAACAACTGGAAAAAATTGAGGGACGAAGAGATAGAGGGAAGCAAAGAGAAAAAATAACAGAGAGCTTTAGAGAATGGCTTGGCAGAAGGTCAACAACAGAAATGATAAATAGCTACCGAGATCGAAAGTCGTGGAGAGACATGATCACCTACGCCAGCAGGGCCGGTACTTGATGATAATGGATGTTTCTCAAATTTTGAATGCACAACTCGAAAGCTAACATTCCTTACTGTTCATCACAAATAAAATAACATGTATCTCTGGTCAGTCGTCAAATATGGGGGAACACATTCTCCATCTACAACGCATTCTCCGGTGTTAACACATTTTCCAATCATAATGCATTCTCCAGTCTTGACACATTCTTCAGTCATAAAGCATTCTTCAGTCTTGACACATTCTTCAGTCATAAAGCATTCTTCAGTCTTGACACATTCTTCAGTCATAATGCATTCTCCCATCTTGACACATTCTTCAGTCATAAAGCATTCTTCAGTCTTGACACATTCTTCAGTCATAATGCATTCTCCCATCTTAACGCATTCTCCAGTCTTGACGCATTCTCTTGCAACCTTGCAGCCAGGCAATTCAGTTTTATACAAATTCGTACCTTCTTTTAAACAGCCCTGAATAGTAAGAAATGTGACTCATACAGGAGCTGTTGACCATCGTAAAGCTGTTGACCATCATAAAGCTGTTGACCATCATAAGCTGTTGACCATCTGAAAGCTGTTTACCATCGTAAAGTTGTTGACCATCGTAAAGCTGTTGACCATTGTAAAGTGTTTTTCTCGAGTCATTATCGATGTCTGAAATCTCGAACAGGAGATAACGAAAAAGAGAACATAATTCGACAACATCAACCCATTTTGGAGGCAGGCAGATGTGACATGATTGGAATACATGTAGGGACTTCCCGACTGTAGTGAAACTGATTCCATGATTAGAAGAAAGAAAACTATAAATAACATATCAGGAAATCATCAACACTGGAGAAGTTATCTTATTTGTTTAGTATAATAAAATAACAGAATGATAATGCTGTAGAAATAACAGGACGAAAGAAATAACCTTCTTGGTCTACGACTGTCTCGACGCCAAAAACCATACCTTCCATTATTTTTTCTTCCCAAACCACAATCTTTTGAGTATCTTTTACAGTATCTTTACAGTATCTTATTTTCCTTTGCAGAGTATTTGTAAGCCATTTAAAAAAAATATTGAAATATTGTAATGTCTTCATTGCTTTTATTCATTTTCTAATATATCTAAAGAATTGTTATGTCACGTTTTGTTTAAAAAAAAATTGATTTTCCTCATTGCTGTTTACTAGATTGCCCAATTCACAACAATTTATTTTGCTATCGCGAAGATGCATGCCCTCTAATTTTAATTTTATTGCCATGCTTGTATTGTATGACTTGATTTTTATAGCATTTAATGTGTATGTTGGTATTGCTAATCTTCTTTGAAAGTATATTTCAAATATTAAAATATGGCTTAAGACCAGTTCCCAGATGAAGATGAATAAAGGTAGCAAAGTAGCCTCAAATGAATTTTAGATATGAACAGTCCTCTTTCGCAGAAAGCGAATCGCTTGAGTTCCGATGACTCCTGTAACGCACTATAGCTCGTTTCAAATCATGTGCCCAACTTTTAAAATCGATATCTTTTTAATCTCTTTTTGTAATTTTTTCAAAATTTGCATGTAAAGTTATAATGATTAGAACCCAACAGGGAATTAATTTCATTAAAAAAAACATTTGGTTATTATTGTTGCTTATTTGATATATATAAATTTATAACGACCCATTGATGTAGTCAAAACTTAATGTTTACAGTATTTTAAACTAAAAATAGCGAGTACAAATCAATACACGTTAGAATTGACGTATTTGCACGCTTTCCCCGAGGTTTGTTTGACACAATTAGACACTTGTAAAAAACACGACAAATTGTGTGTTCCATTTCCGTTCATTCATAGGTGTGGACGTGGAACAATAACATTTATCATGAGTCTTAAAATGAAATTCTGCAGTTTACAAAACATCGCAATACAAATGTATGACTATTTTTGCAAAGAGGCTAAACGAGGAAGATTATTTCATTCTTTAGAAAACCCTGAGAATAGGACAAGACACATTTTGGATTTATCTAAACGGTCATTTAATCGCTGGATTCAAGCACGTGACCGTCAATGTTCAAAATATACAAAATCACAAGGAAGAGCAAAAATGTTGGATAATTTCGACAGTGAACTTATTAGAAGTGAAATTCGCAAAATGTTGGGTATGAATGAAACTGTTACAATAAGAAAATTAAAAGTATTGCTGAAAAAGAACAACAGTATTGAAATATCAAAGTCTACATTATTATGACTTAATCGCCTGCATAGACTTGCAGAACGGGTGCTTCCCGAGTCCCAATGCGGTTTCAGACCCGGGAGATCAACCATAGATATGATCTTCACTCTTAGACAACTGCAGGAAAATGTCGGGAACAAAATATGCCGCTCTATATTGCCTTTGTGGATCTCACAAAGGCATTCAACACAGTAAACAGAGATGGTCTCTACAAGGTGTTAGAAGGCATAGGCTGCCCTCCTAAATTACTTAGGCTGATAATTTCCTTCTATGAAGACATGAATGGCAAAGTCCATTTTGATGGGAGTCCATCAGAGAATTTCAAAGTCAACAAAGGAGTGAAACAGGGATGTGTCCTCGCCCCCACCCTTTTTGGTATATTTTTTGCTGCCCTCCTAAATTAC